>KZ807988.1:38068-49834 GCA_000696205.2 Oncopeltus fasciatus
ATATATATATATAATTATATATTATTTTTATTAAATATAAAATATATAGACATATATGTCATCCTTTGTGTCTGTACCATATGTGTGTGTGTTCGTTGGTATGTTTGTCTGGTTTAAATTTTGAAGTCGGCTGGAAATTATCATGCCACAGCTTGATACATTAGCTTGCTACAGACTGATGAGATTCCCCTGAGTTGTTTCGAGCTAGCATGAAGGGACGAAGATCAGCACTTGAGAATGAAATTCTGGGCCGTTCAATTATATTTTCAACAATTCTACTCAACTCCCCCCTCCCCCTGGAAAAAATAAGGAAATATCCTTTTTACGTCGTGACTTTAGATTCGGGGAATCAAGATACTGTTGTTAGCGATTCTGGATACTTAGAAGTCTGAAAGAAATCCCTCATATAAGGATTACATTTTTTAAAAAATGCTAAGAGTAATAACTAAAGATATTAAACAAGAAAAAGAAGGGTAACATATAGCATCAAATAGTATATACCATTTCGGCCTCTGACCATCGCTTACTGCCCCTTAAACCATTTTCTGAGACCCTCCACTATTTCTATAAGTGAAATTCATCTGGTGCAAAGGAGCAATAATATATTTCCTGGGCAACTTTGTTTTTTTTTTCTTTTATAACCATTATTTACATATTACATTCTGTTACAAATAAATAAAAACATTTTGTCAATTTATTACAATGAATAATAGAAAAAAAATGGCATTAATGAAAGTCACATGAGGAGAAAAGGTGACCAGTGACACCACTCTCAATGGGCAACATATAAGCAATTTTTTCTACGTACTACGAATTATTTTATTCGTATATAGCGATTGATAAATCTTTTAAAAGAGACTCTTGTTGGCAATGCCTTAATTACAATTAAAATAAAGTAGGACAACTCCAAAAATTCAGGAAAAACTCACAAAAAAAAGCACAAATGAGTATGAATTTTTTTTTTTAGATTTTTATTTAAACTCATTATTATTAGAGGTTGAATGAATGATATTCCCAGTGAAATACCAATAACGTTTCGTAATGCAGTGCCTAATTGGCTATTGGGAGGTTCGCAGAGGGAATTAAACGTGGCACTAATGGGGGGGGGCGACCCGGCCCTTGTATGTAGATGCTCGGACAGGGATTGGTAATAAGCCGGCAGACTGAAAGGGTACATAGAAACGGCACAGCTACACCGGCGAGAGGGCTAACAAGCGGACATGTATAAAGGTGACGTGGGCCTTCAGAAGAGGCGGCCGCTGATTGGTCAGAGGGTGCCTGCTCCCGACAAGTCTGGGACCGGCTTTAATTGGGAGGGCCGAACATAGCCCTTAACCTAGAGGCCGAGATCTTAGAGCTTCCCGCCCTTCATTTTCCCAAAGGAGCTCATACCGCCCTTCTACCTGGGCTTTTATTTTCATATATNTATATTATTTTCTGTAACGCTAAACAGCTGAAAATAAATGATTATCCAACAAAAAGTTCTTAAACACTTCAATGATTCATTTCTATTTAAATTACACATAAATATCAATATTGGTCATCAAAGCTTATGATGAATATTAATAAAATATTAGTATAGGATTTTATATTATATTCCAACTGAAGTGTGAATTTTTTCTGACCATGAGAAACCTTCTAATGTCATCCAACAACCTTTCTGCAACTATATATATCCTAAAAAAAATTATAGGAGTAAAGATGACAGAAATTTTTAAACCTAAATTTAATTGTTTGAAAAATACCTATTACCCACGCTTAGGTTTCTAAAATTAATTAAGCTGGTACCGTTTTAGTTCAAGTTTACCGTAAAACCTGACTGTCGAATCGAGTTCAGCAATGGAATGGAATAATAAAATACATGGTAACGTTTTAAGAACTAGAAAACCATGTATATTTCAGTTAGTATAATAGGCCTGCCTAATTTTTTTAGAATATGGTAACATCTTTAGAAATGAAAACAGAATAAATAAAATTAACGTAGATTGCAATAAAGAAACATAATAACTTTTATTACTTGGGTGAAAATTACATAAGAAGTAAGTTAACAGCACTGGATAGCTGAAAGTATCCATTTTTAGAAAATTATTACATAATTAAAAAATGATAAAAATGTTACTTTTCAATTTTATAAAACCGATAATATCCATTTTTAGAAAATTATTAAATAATTAAAAAATGATAAAATTCATGAGATAATAAGCTGCAGAAAATCATACCAATTTAGCTGTGACATCCTTTCTGTATGGTTTTACATTATCTCTTGCCAAAATTTTTCCACCAACTTTGGCTTGGATGGCAATCTGTAGGAAAATTAATGCATTAAAGTCAGGCTTGGATTAAAATGTGATTTATCTAGAAATATTACATTAGGAGAAGCCAATTTCTATAGAAGGGACTAAAATAAAATGAAGATCCTAATTTTCCAAATGTAAGATTTGTTTTACCTCATTTAGCATGAAAGTTGTAGAGTGGATAATGAAAATTGACACTTCTTGAATTTAATGGTCTTTGAGAGCCTTACAGAACTAATAACTTTTCTATTTTTAAATTACTGACTGTCTAATTCATATCACCATTCATGTCAATAATTTCAAGTACAGCAGCGCAATCAAATTTTCTCTTTTTTGGTAAATAGTTATTTCTCTTCTATTTTCTTCAAATATTTTTATCAATTGTGCACATAATGCTAGACAAAATAAAACTGGCCTATAACGATGATGACAATTTTATAAAAATTGTGGGAAAAGTAAATATTTTAGAAATTAAAGAAATTGTAAGATGTCAGAGTTGACATTATATTATTTATATTTCTCTAATTCATTTTTTATATCATTTATAGAATACATTATAGGATCATTAATATTTTTTTTTTTACTCATTGCAACTCAGTTGGTAGCACACCTGATTAAGGATCACATTCATCTGGTTCTTTACACAAAAGGACTACAGTTTTCTATATTTTAATGGGGACTGTACTTATCTGTTAAATTCATCATAATANAATAAAGTTTTTTTACTTAAAATTAAACAAAAGTTGTGGTTTATTATCCCACGTAAATTTTATACAGTTAATGTGAGGGAATAGAATAAAAAATCTATCTATCCCAGCCAGGACTTGATCTCCTGCCGTCCGGGTACGAATGCTAACCTTTACTTTATGCTTACGCACACATTATTTGTTTAAAATTTTCGTGGGATAATAAACCACAACTAAATGAACAGCCCTATAGGATGCAATGAGGACCAGTTTTGGGAAGTTATATCAAACGCTATATACTCAGAATAAGCATACGCCACATTTTACTTAATGAAATAGAGATGACAATTAAGGCAACAGCGGATAATATTTTGCTTACATATTGATTTGGTGGCTTTGATGCATACATTCATTTTGTGGTTTTCAGTCCCTAATACAGGCTGGGTAGCCTGTTAGAGAAGCAACACACGGAATGCTGAAGTAATCCAAAATGAAAAGGGCTAATTTGAGAATACAATGGCCGCTGTCAGGTCTGATGAACCAATAGAAATGGCAGAACCCACAGCTGAAGCCTAAGGATAGGGGTGATAAGGGCGCGGTCGGGTTGGTTCAGGACACGGCGGTTAGTCCCAATTATAACTGTTCAAGCTGGCCCAACAGTCGGCCAATCAGGTGTCCCACCGACCTGCAGGCCGGCTCTGATTGGCTTACCTACCGCTAGTAATTCTCACCCAACCTTGTTAGAGACCTTTTTCAAGGACACTTCTCTCTCCCATTACATTTCACTTTCATCCCCTTCCTCTACAAAACTTTAAGGTATCGATCTAAAGCAATCGCGCTATTCACAGACGGATCACTTCTGAAGAATGTCATGTTCTTTATAACCAAACACACATAAGGGAAGGTAAAAATATGGCTAAGTCATATATATATATATATATGACTGAGACAAATACAGCGTGTGTAAGGGTTTATTATAGCGACTGCATTTCTTGGAGTCTGAATGGTAGAATCTGAGAAAATGTGGAAAAAATTTCGGAATTCGATAAAACCAATGGTAAACTAAAGACCGGCCAGAAGGAGTGGCCAAGAATAACTTTACAAATATTTTAAATATCTTGTATCTTTATTGGTTAAACTTTAATGGGGCAAATAACAAATACAATAAAAATGTAGTATATTATTATTAGTTGTTGTTGTTTTAATGTCATTATCATTGTTAGAGTGAAATTATGATTTTTATTTAGTGTAAATAAATTTAAACGATTAAGAAGTATAATTATTGCTTATAATTTGTAGAATAGACATTTCTAGTAATTGTTAGGGCGTAATAACCTTGATGTTTATCGCCTAAACAAATGCATATCTGTCTATTTAATGGGGAAAAATAGTTTTTTAATGATTAATGTGGGTGTAGGGGAGCTCAAAAGCCAAAGTTTAAAATTTTTTTTTTTGTACTCTAGTTCATTCAAAAACCACAAGTCATATTACATTAAGATAACAGCTTTAGATGGCTTCAATATCTTTAAATTTAATTTAATGTTCAAATAAGCCCAATTACACATTTTTAAATTTCAATGTATAACGAACTATATATTTCTCATGTATTTGACATTGACTGTGTCCAGTTTCATTACTCCTAAAAAAACAATAATAAAAAATAAAAAACGATACGCCTGCTTCATACTTACTTACTTACTCCTGCCATTTTAAAGAGTAAGTTCTAATGAGTGTCTATAGTTTTAATGAGAAACCATTGAGAGCAATAAGGCCGCCATTGGAATTTCCGGCAGCGAATTAAAGAAATGCCGATAAACATGAAAATGTTAGAAAATTAATATTTATCCTTGGCCCTTCCAACTTCCGAAGTTAAATTTTTAATTATTTTTCTCATTTGAGTATTAAAAAAAAAAAGTTAGAATAAAAATGTTTGTAACAAACATTTAAAAAAAATTAAGTTGCATACATTTTGAGATTACGCTAATTATAATCAATACTATTAAGAGTAATAGTAATCAATACAACTATTAAATACTAATAAAAAATTCATGTGACCTAACTTTTATTTTTTTCGCACTAAATGTAAAAATTTTATGGTATAACAACTAAAACTTTAAAATTAAATTTATGGATTTTAACACGTCCCCTATATGGAAATAAAAGTATTCACTTTGTTCACGTAGGCTTCCACAGTCATCAGATGTATGTAAAGTTTTTTCCGGGTTGGACCGTGTAAAGTTTTTGATGGTTGCCGAGCTTTCGCACATCCTGTGATGGCTTCTTCAGGGCTGAATAGAGAATGAGAGCTGTCTTCAGNACTTTCTTACCTTGACGCGATCTAAGAAAAGGCATTTAAATCATAAAACCTATAAACTAGGCTATGAAAATAGTGAAAGAAGGGCTCACCCATCTTATTTACATCCTCGTACTTTCATTCCTTCACAAAAATAGTTTTTAGTTAAAGTTTTATAAAATATAATCACTGAAAAATACATTTTCCACCAATTATATTCTTTTTCCTTTTTTTAAGTTAATAAGTTTTTATTTATTACATTATGTTATTATTATCTTGTAATTTCATGACATAGAGAAATTACAATACAAAAAATAAAAAATAAAAATAAATAAAAGAGAAAATAAAGAAAAAAATGAAAACAAGAAAAATATAAATAAAATAAATAATAAATAAAAGAAAAATGAATAAAAGAAAACATAAACAAAAGAAAAAAAGAAACATTTATGTTCTATCAACGTTTTCGTAACTCAGATAATATCTGAACTGAACTTATAGTGAATGCTTTCATGGGTGTGTAATGTAAGGCCTTAATATCAAATTTGATTCTATATTTTAAAAAACCAGTTATGCATTCCTAAATACGCATTTTAAGTATTGAGGTTAATTTGTTTTTTTATGGAACATAAATATTACTAAATTTTATTTAACACTTATATTTTCAGGTACATTTTTTCCTAAGGGTGATAGTAACAAAGTTCTTAAGATTTAAAATTTTGGTCTATCAAACTGCTCCTCGAACGATTATAGTCTTCGACAAACTTAGCTTACGGTTTTAAAAAAAATACAGAATTTGGTTTCACTATTTTAAAAATTTCCTCCGCCATATTCAATATATATATACGCCCACACACACACACACAGATACATGTAAGAGGGAGGTGGCACCGGCACCAGCCCAGTATATCAGCCAATTTAAGCATCTCTCCCTGGCGTGGTTCGGCGGTCGCTAAGTGAGAGCCCATAATTCTATTAGGTCGGCCATTCTTTCTTATAATCCCTGCGCCCAAGGTGGAGCCCTCTCCTGGGCCTCTAAATCACCCTATGGCCAAGGACCTGTTTCCCACTCCCTAACCCAGAAATGGGCCACTCACCATCTCTCCTTCCCCCTCCCCCTTCCTCTCTTCTCTCTCTCTCTCTCTCACACTCTCTCTCTCTCTCACTCTCTCTCTCTCTCCCTAAAAATATACAAACATGTAAACCTATGTATGAAACTAATAGTGTATTTATATTTATGTTTGGAATATTGGCAAAACGACAACTGATCTTCAAGGCTTTTCTAGATCGCTCTTTTAACAGTAATTCAAAATTATTGCCCCAATATTTTTCAAATGGTGCTGCACATTAGTTTAAAAATTACATTAAAAGGTTTTCTTAGGTCTTGATTATTAATTTAAAAAAATAAAGTGGTATATGATTTTTTAGGAAGAGAAAAACCCACAAGTTATTATTAAGTATCCTTTCTTGAGACATAACACGCAATGCAACACGCACATCTACATCCATACACACTCACACACCTAATAACAGACACCTACATACATAAAGTAAAGCATTGACAACTTATCAAATTGTTCTTCTCAACCAGTCCCTTCCATTCAACAGTTCACAAATATATTTCATTTCACATACGTGTGACATAAAATAAAATTAGTTCTATTTATATAATGCTTGAGCGTCTAAAGATACATATATACATATGAATATCTGTATACAGCTCTAGCAGACACACACACACACAAGCACGCGCGCTCACGTGCAAATGGCGCGCATGTGCATGAGCGCGCGTATTTGTGTGTGTGTATCAGAATCTTGTCTTATTGTATTGCTGAAATATTTAAACGCTATCTGATACGTCTCAATCCTTCTCGTAACTAAAAATTACTCCCTAAAAACTACATTCAAATTCAATCGGACTTGTAGCTTTGGGTATTAGTAAGACGAAGTTGCTTGACAAGAAGAAATAAGAAGACAATTCTCCTTCAAGGAGAATAGGGTGAAGAATAGAATATCACAGATCGCAGGAGAAGGGTGTCTGCACAATGTCCTTGAGACATGGTAATAACACATGATAAACCCGAAGTTATACATCTGACCTTAGCTTTATTCGCCCATTTTTATTTTTATGATATTTTCATTTAAAGACTTAAGGACTTTTCTAACTTATCTATTAATTTGCAAAAGGAATAAAAAAAAAAAAAGTGTATATTAAAATGGGATCAGACCAACTGAATATGTTCTAAACAGAAAAATATGAGCCTAGTTTACTGTTATCGTATATTAAACATATTTACCTATTATAGTTTTTTTTTTACTTAATATAACATTATGTAATTTTTAACTATTTATGAGTGCCTATTAGTAGTAAGAACTATGAAAAAGAAAAAAAAAATTTCCCATCGATTAAATGCTATAACGCGCTTGTCCGAATAGCAGGAGATCCAGGTTCGAGCCCTGGCCTGATCAGATAGGTTATTATTCTATTCCCTTGCATTTAGTTATTTATAATTTACGTAGGATAAAATACCACAATTTAAAAAAATATTTTTAAAAAATGACTATCTCTGCCTAATCCTCATGTTACATTAATTTGTTCCAACTTTATTGGAAAATTTAATTCTATCGCCTTAATAAAATTATTACAACTGACCTTGCTTTGTCTTCTATTAAATCGCATATAAGATGTATTAAAAGTATCAGGGGAAACGTGAAAATCTTGCATTCTTTTAGGAAAATCAGCTGAAGGGATTTTCCCCATACATAATAAGTATTGTTCGTGAGAATGTAACTAGAGAATGGACGTTATACCCCCAGGAAGGGGCTAGCACCTCCGCTTCTACTACAGGAGCCGCATCTGCTATACACATTTATATCGAACACACACACACACACGGGGACAAGCAGGAGAACACAAAGCGCTCCCGACACTCCACAAGCACATGCTCTACAACCCTCTGGACCACTGAGGAAAAATACACAACCCCCCTTGTTTTAACTCCCTTTGTCTTTTTATTTATTTTTCTTTGAAGATCACCATATAATGTAAAAGGGATGTATCCGGCCCCTATTAGGATGGATATGCTGAGCCAACCATTTCACCTTGTAGCCCTCGTCAGGCAAATATTATTAATTCCCTGAAATTTATCACTAGATTCTCAAGGTCGTCTTTCACAGATATGCAACGAGTTGTACATGATAGTGAAATGCTCTGTGAAGGGTCCGTATTAAATATGTTAAGATAAATTTAAAAATCTGCACTAAACTGGTTTTCTATTTGTATACTCCTGTTGTTCTTACTTAATTGATGTGTTTTGTTTTTTAAATTCATTTCTCTTGTTAAATAACTTTTTATTGTAAAAACGTATGGGTACAACAACATTTTCTTGAACTAAACCAACTATATAACTTGCATTAAGCTCCTATTCAAATAAAACTTAATATTCTAAAGCTCTTTTTGGCTGTTAAAAATTTAAAGATTAATTTAAATTAATTTTCGCTATATTTTCACATAACAAAAGCTAAAAATATGTAGTATATTTAATAAATATAACAAAGGAAAAGAGCTTTCTGTTTACAATGAGGGATGCTAAAATGTAATATCTTCGGCCCATGCCTACCCTGCTCTGCGGAGCATCAGTTTGGAATCATTGTTAGGACGTAAAATGTTTAGTGGTTTTATTAGACGTTTCGAGATTACATATTTCCTTCCTATGGGCAAGCCTTGGTTATCTCTATTTGACACAATGTCCAATGGACTGTAAAATCCAGTACACAACAAATTTTAAAACTCTATTGATGACCGTCATTTAATAATATAATAAATAACTCTCTTCTGTAGTCTTCACCCAATATGAATAGCAATAAATAATGGGATTTGATTAGCCGGGAGTAACTAGGTATATTGAATATATTTTATTGAGTTTAATTTTTAAATCCTTATTTTTTTTAAATATTTTTATTTGTGGTTTTATTTATCCCACGTAAATTATAAATAATTCATGAGAGGGAACAGAATAAAAAAATCTATCCGTCCTCGCCAGGAATCGAATAAAGGTCAGCACACTAGGCCCGGATAGCAAGAGATCCAGGTTCGATTCCTGGCGAGGACGGATAGATTTTTTTATTCTGTTCCCTCTCATGAATTATTTTTAAATCCTTAGTTGAATAATTTTACGGCATATTTTCTACTGTTTTCATGGCATAAATTATCTCTTTATATGTTCTGTACACTAAAAAGAAATTGGGATTTCATTAAAAAATTGAGCTCTTTCTGTGAGCAAGGCATAATGCATGTATTGCAATTATTCTATGCAATTTCTTATCATGATTTTTTGGGAGTGAAAAATTATTTTTGAAATTCTTTGGAAATTTAAGTTTCCTTAAACTCATTTTCAAATTCCAAATGAATTCTTGGTATATTTGGCTTAGGAGTGGCAAGGAACATTGTCCGTTTGAACTTTGAACTCCTTAAAGCAAATTGAAATTGACTGAAGTAGCCCACTCTCTCAACACCTTTGCGTTCTCAATTCAGATCAAGGAGAGAACCTCATTTTGAGCAGGATGGTGGAGGGGGTGGGGGGCATTACAGTGGAGGTGCAGTGATTATCTTAACGACACCTTCCCGAATTGGATTGGATGGAAAAGTAACTATTTAGCCATTCACAGCTCCCGACTACACCAATGAGCTACTCTTCGTGGAGCTTCGTAACAAGTTTGTTCTATTGATAAAAAAGCGACTGACTAATAACGGTTAAGGATTATTTTTATATTTGAAAAGATAAGGGATGAAGCAAACGAACCAAGTAACTCCTCACAAATTACCTAACGAAAATTAGGAACTTAAAAATTAATATAAAAATAAAAACAGTTTCCCTGAGAGCAAGAACGCCCCCCACCCCCTTTAAAGTAAAATCTACCCCAGAATAAAGTTGGAGAAGCACGATCTGTAATTTGCTATTCCCCATGTAATATCATTTGAATGAAAAATGTTCTCAAACTTTTTCTTCTAGCGCTGCCGCAATGATATCTTTGTACCCATCAAAAAGTATTTGACATCAGATTCGTTGTCCCAAAAAAAAATAAATTACATTGTTTTTTCTGTTTTAAGCGTACTATTTATTTCTAAAGAGCTGTTTTAAATGTATTTAAAAATAGTAAAAAAGCTCAGAGGACGATAAGAACTTTCTATTGCACAAATGTAGCGGGTTTTGGAGAATGAGGTTGGAGCTAAGTGTTCCCAGAAGCGACAAAATATGAAGTTCATAGGGAAATTGATTTTGTGGGAAACTTATTTCTACAGGTTATTATAAATTTAAGCCCATTTGCTTTATTTGAGGCCAACATGAATTTTTTTATGCATTAACAGACCAGGCTTTCGTTTTACTTTATTTTTATAATTTTAAAGCAACTTACTGTTTTGTGGCGAATATTTAAGTTTGAATGTTTCATTTGCTCTACTCAACAAGGGAGAATAGTTTAAAGCATTATTTTGAACAGAACTACTTTAGACAAAGCGCTGACAAAGTATTACATTCAATGAGGGCAATAATTTTCACTTGGCTGAGGCGAATATTGTCAATCTGAATTTTAAAAACAATGTTTTTAAAATTAATAGACCATCAAAATAATCTCAGTTATAGGCCTCCTTTGAGCTCAAAAAACAGGTTAGAAAAGCCCTTTCTGGGGAAGCGAAAAAAAAATTGCTCTAACTTTTCTTGTTTGAACGGTAAAGAGATTACATAAGACAATATCTGAGAAGAGTAAAAAGATTTTCCTTCAACAAATACGGTCTGCAACGTTTAGGCATATATTCATCCTTCAAAAACTTCAGATTCCTCCGGAATTAAACACTTTGTTAAGTTTTTCTATTCGTGCTGGTTTCTTTAGAGTCTCTTAGTATATGTTTATTTATATGTTCTTTCGCTATTTTTTCTCACATACGTATAACGTATAACACCATATCAATTAGTTTATTCTGCTGTCTTGCTGTTTTACATTAAAAAGAGCACGGTATCAATATTCAACAGAAAAAAACAAAAAAACTAATTCAACTAATAAAAATTAAATAAAGTAGTCAATTATTTTATCAATGCATTCAAAATATGGGATACGCTGTCTCACTTATATGGAAGCAATTCCCTTTAATTTCAATAAGTTTCATTCATAATGTTATCAGAAAATAAATTCCCTCTTCATTGCCTTACTTTCAGTTACATTTGTTAGTAATCATTAATATAACTGTCAACTAAATTAAACAATGGTGTATTGGAAAGCTGGAGAATTATTTATTATCCTCCTTTATATATTAATATTAGTTATTCCCTTAATGTGTATATATTAAAGAGGGAGAATAGGTCTCCATTAATATAAAATTTCTCCAATGTTTGGATATTTTATAAACATTAAATAAATTTAATAATTAATGGAGTACAAATTTTTAAAATGTCAAAAATTTGAAAAAAAGTGTATTCACTAAAAAAAAAAAAAAAAAAAC
>KZ807988.1:62681-78049 GCA_000696205.2 Oncopeltus fasciatus
ATTGAAATTTGGTGGTACAAACCTCTTTTATTTGTCAAAACACTAAGAATAATGTTTTTTTTTATCAATTTTGTACTTAAAATATTCTAAAAGAAACATAACAATATTGTTTTTTGTACTTTCACTTTTCACGTATAGTATAACTACTCTTTAAGATTAAGTGCTGTATATCTCAAAAACCAGAGCTAATAAAAATTTTTCAATGTTATTTTCGTTTTTATCACCCCAAAATTAGTAGAAATAGACTAATTTAGTGTAGGAAACATTCAAAAAATATTTTTTTGTTGTGCAGTGTAATTGTTGAAATCACGGCCCACACTATTATCAATTATTTCGTAAGTTCACCAAATAGGGTTGGCTGGGCGATTGACACATATAACGCAGAAGTGCCCACCGCCCCGGGAAGGAAAACTTTTGTGGAAGGCTTATCAAAAATAAATATTTTCCAACTCAGATTGTTCGATATACAGTCCAACTCAGCGAAGAACTTTCGAAGAAGAGTCATAATCCTTTCAAAAGATCACTATTCGTTAAGAAAAGTCTAACAAACACCCACACAAAGAGCAAAAACACAGGCAAGTGAAAAAGCTTGAACTGGAAGCCCAGTTTTAAATTTGTATTCATTCAGGCGGAGAATTTTTTTTAAAACTCAAATAGGAATGAAGAT
Source organism: Oncopeltus fasciatus (assembly GCA_000696205.2). Taxonomy (NCBI): domain Eukaryota; kingdom Metazoa; phylum Arthropoda; class Insecta; order Hemiptera; family Lygaeidae; genus Oncopeltus; species Oncopeltus fasciatus. The sequence continues at coordinate 63,349 of KZ807988.1, forward strand.
GTTACCATTATAAATTATGGTATCCCCTCTTTCTCTAATTTTATTTTATTTAAATGAATTAGTGATATTTTTAGAAACGACTAAATATGTAATAGAATAAAAGAAAATATCGCCTTTCTCGTGGGTTAGACTCTTGCTAGTGTAGAGGGAATTGAATAAGACAACTAGCTCGTCCTGGTAGTATAACTGCGGTGTACATTCCAGTTATACCCGGATAGCAGGAGATCCAAGTTCGATTCCTGGCTGGGACAGATAGTTTTTTATATTCTATTCCCTCTCATTAATTGTTTGAAATTTACGTGGGATAAAATACCACAACCAAATTAAATATTTATAATATGTAATAGATTTGCTATCTGCAATTAAGATATATTGTAAATACATTCTTGCTATTTTTTAAATAAAAAAAATAATTTAAACATAATTTGATTAAAATGAAACCTTTCTTGATTAATCATCTTGAAAAGCTTGATTTATCTCTGGAAAATGTGCTAAATACTGTCTCTAGTAAGTCTCTAGTAAAGTAAAATATGTGTGTATATATATATATTACTATTAAACTTGAGCAGTAAACTATAGCAAATCACAGCGATAATCCATTGCTGGCTGAGCTTGGAATCAAAATATTAATAACTATATCCATCTAATTGAAATAAGATTTTATATGTAAATCATACTTCCATGAGATGTGAACGGACCACACTCATGGTTTCAGCTGTTTTTTGGAGGTTACCCTGAAGACATTTTGAAGGCACCAACTGAGTCACTGACTCTCATGTCCGCGGTCCCGAGACGGAAGAAGCGAACGCCTCGTGAATGACCGCTCCGCAGCTGAATGAGGAAGTGTAGCTCTAATGAAAACTTAGAGACTCTGCATTATTAAGTCGTGCACTTAGACTCCCTTCAACAGTGGGAGGTGGCCTCCCGCGATGGGACTCGCAACGCATGCTTGGAAAATGGCGACGTAGACCTCCTTTTAAAAATTATGTTCCATTTAGCTTAAGTAGCAGCCACCTCATCCACTCAACCTCCCTCATTTTCTTCAAGTTTTACTCCTCTCTCACCCCACCTAACCATCCCTAACTCTCACTACTTTCATCCTTCTCTTCTCTTATCTTATTCCCTCTCTCCCCTCTCCTCTTCGCCCTATCTATAAAATTGTTACATTCATTTATTTTATAAGTAAATTACCCCGCATATGTGTTTTGTGTTGTGATATTAATTGTCTTTCTTAGTATATGAAATTTAGGAAAAGCTGTTATTCTTCGTAATCAAAATTTACGATACTAGAGTAGCAGTTTGACAGCGATAATGGAGGGACTCTGAATTCGCTTTGGCTTTGAGAAATCCGATGAACGAAAGGGGACGCTTAGAGGGATAATTGTAATTACTTTGTTCTTATTTGAGCTGAAAAAAAATTTTAATAATAAAATTGGTGTAAAATATAATTTTTTAGTGTTTATTCATCATAATATGTTTACTAAAACGCTTGTTGAGAAAGAAATTGACCAAATATAGCAAGCACTTCCCCCTCTCTTTCTTCTTGACTGGATTGAAGCAAGGTCTCTCGTGCTTGTGTGATAAAGTTCGTATTTTTGTCCATCTTTAATGAAACAAGAAATCTGCTTAGGTTACGAAGCTCCAGCAAGAACAATAATTATTGTATTGTAATTTGCAAAAATGGTATGTTAGGAATGAAGCCAATTATAAAAACCTTTCATATCTTCTTCATTTTTATCGTTATGAAAAATCCAATAGTTCATTAATATTTTTCAATGTAACTTATGTTGAAATATTTATCATTGTAACAAGAAAGGTTAAGTTAATATTTATCTCAGTTTATCTTTAATTATCTTTTCGCATTTAAGATCAAATTACTCAAATTCTTCTGTGTTCATGCAAATGAAATCTTTCACTGTTTTTGTTAAGTAACTTTTCAGGTCATCATTATTGTTTATAATTGCAACAAAAAAAAAAACTTAAAAAAAAAAAATTTACATACAATCGTGTGTGTTGTGTGTCTTTTGTCAGAACCTGAATAAAGAGTTTCCCTTTATAAAGCTCTACAATGTAAATTTTTTTTTCCTAACATACTGTAGGGAAAGTAAAAACTATGGAAATGAAATATTCGTGAAAAACATCGTTCTCAAACTCTTCAACGTTTGTACTTTTGAAAGGGAAAACTTTTGTATTACAATTTTATCGATTCGACTGTTTTCTTTTTCCAATTACACCCTTTCACTCCCATCAAAGGGAAGTCTGAGTAGAATGTCGACTGGATTAACCATTTTATTTAAGGGTGAAGTTTTATTGAGTCTGAAAGAGTGGAGGAAGGTGTAATGAAAACGTGTATTTCTCTCTCTCTCTCTATCTTTCCCTCTTGCCTTGTGTATAGGAAGCCTCTCTTGACTTTGGGAGGAATAGTTGAGTGGACACACGAGGAACTGGTTTCGGACTCGGAGCGCCGCTCTCCAACGAACACAGGCTTTACGTGGAATGGGGAGAGGCTGTACGACAAAAAGGAGAGATCCTTCTGAAAGTCCTCAGCTTCCGCCTCGCCGGAGCCCAAGTTTTTCAATAACAGCCAGAGTAAGGGGTGGGGTGGGGGGTAGCTGGTAGGAGGTCCAGATTCCTGGAGCCCTTCCAGAACTACCGGACCTACACAACGAGAGATTGCATTCCGTGTGGGGGACCCCAAGCTCAGCTTCGTCACTCACAGCTAGGTTTCACATAGGCCTCATGCAGGAACCTACATTCCCGCAAAAAATAAAAATCCATTTTCAAAAAGAGTCCTATGCGGCTGATATTTATTTATTCGTCAATAAATCGATATTCTCTTGCTTTTATATTCTAAGTCAGTACACATTTAGTCGCCATTATACTTCAATTGAGTACGTAGATTTTCAATAAATAATAATAAAGATAAATTGATGATCAGCTTATCAAAAAGTCATAAACAAATCAGAAAATAACACCGTCAAACAAAGCAATTTTTCTTGATACTCACAATATATAATGTTTCCCGGGAACCTGAATATTATAGAATTGTATTACTATGAATTCGTATTTTATTTTTTAATTATGAAAAGTGACTAATTATATCACGAGGAGAAAGTTTTAAGAATGCACTCAACAAAATATAAAGAAAAATCTCGAAAGCAACATAATGATAATTTACCGTTTCTTCTTCCGGGTTGGACCGTGTCAAATTGGTGTTATTTGCCAAGCTTTCGCACATCATGTGATGGCTTCTTCAGGGCTGAAAAAAGAATGAGAGTTGTAAAAGAGAGATTTTTAAAATCCAGGTGGTATATAATAATTACCACCTGGTGTATAAAACTTGGTAATTATATACCACCTGGATTTTAAAAATCTCTCTTTTACAACTCTCATTCTCTTTTCAGCCCTGAAGAAGCCATCACATGATGTGCGAAAGCTCGGCAAAACTTCTGACGACCGTCGAAGCCTACGTGTACATAATGATAATTGTATTGATAGTATAATTTTGTAATTAGTTGTTATATATATATTAAAAGTAAATTTATGTATAGCCTCTCGTTGTTTTGGCCATGAGTGTGCAGTAATTGAAAGCAAGCGAGTACGTGTGGGTGCGAACGTGATGCGATGGTATTAGCGTTGTGAATGTGTGTTTGTGTGTGTAATTGAAATGAAAAATATATTAAATTGACATCGCTGACACCTAAACGGGCAATTTCAATAAGCGGCTTGATTAAAAGGAAATGAAGCGACCTCTGGAGGGGATTGGATTAGAAGAGGGGGGGGGGGACATCCGTTAAATTGGCTTATTGTGAGAGTTCTCTGACGGAATCCGCTTACAGTGCTCTCACATCGTTCTCGGAGGATGTGTCTGTCTGATTTGTACTTGTCTGCTGGGCCGGTCGGTACACTACAGGAGAAGAACTGCAATGGTCTCTATGATTGCCAACATCATGTTCATGATGACCCCCCGAATAACACATTTCTCAGGATAATTGTTATTGCACCATAAAAACAGGGAAGTTTATTAGACATGTAGCATATATTTATTTTCCTCAAACGAAAATATTTGTCATATTTCAGCAGATTCATTTTAAGAAAAAAAAAATTAATAATTAATTATTGATAAACAGATTTTTTTTATTTATCAAAATACATTTTAAATTAGTTCTGAATTTTTTTAAAAAATAAATCTTTATTTATTACATTCTGTTATATAACATCTTGTAATTTGATGACTTAAAATAAATGTACATGTATAAAAATAATATAAATAAAATAAAAGAAAGAAAAAATATAATGAAATAAAAATAAAATTAACAATAAATAAATAAATGGTCATCACTGTGCAGGGAGAAGGGGCCCATCGACCCCACTCCCAATAAGTTTAGGCATTAAGGCCCAGGAGGTCGCGAGGCCATCTCCGTTTTAGTCGCCGGGGAGGATTGTGGGGATTGGAGTCCGACGACAGGGATTGGGCAAATGGATTGGGATGAAATTGGAGTTTACTATGGAAGAGTTTGAAGCGGGTGGAGATAAGGTCTTTGACAAAAGGAATATTAAAGTCGTGATGAAGGGTAGAGTTGGACACATAATATGGAGCGTTAGCAATTATTCTAAGAATTTTGGACTGAAAGGATTGTATTCGTTGGATATTGGAAGGCTTAGCGGCACCCCACAGTTCTGCACCGTAGGTCCAGATTGGTCGTATAATGGTCTTGTAGATGGTCAGTTTATTTTCTAATGTGAGCTGTGAGCGCCTATTTATAAGGCTGTATAAGAGTCCGTGGCGTCTGTTGAGTTCTTGTCGTTTGATTTTAGTATGTTCATTCCAGTTGAGTCGTGAGTCAAGGTGGAACCCTAGGTAACGGACTGAATCAGAGAGAGGTATAGGTATGTTATTGTATGTAACATTATTAGGAGAATCTTTTCTTAATTTAAAATTTACTTGTACGCATTTGGACTCATTTATTTTGATTCTCCATTTACTGCACCACTGCTGAATAGCATCAAGGTGGTTTTGTAAATTTTTAGAAGCGATTTTGGAATCAGAGTGGGGAGGAGAGGATCGCTTTGTCATCAGCAAAGAGGGCTAAAAGAGTATTAGGATGAGTAGGGATGTCTGCGTATAAAGGGTAAAAAGGATAGGTCCAAGCACACTGCCCTGTGGAACACCCGCTTTCACAGGGTAGTGTTCGGAGTAATCTGATCCTTGCCGGACCCTAAAGAAACGGTTAGAAAGATAAGATTTGAGAAATAGGTAGATGGTACTTGGGATACAATACTATTGTCCGGAATGCCATACTCGGTCAAATGCTTGAGTGACGTCCAAGAATGCACCAGGACAGAATTATTTTCGCTCGAGAGAAGAAGAAATGTAAGTTCTGAATTAAATCAAAAACTCCCATTTATTTACGAACAATATTGGAGGAAGTTGCTATTTACAAGTCGCGATCTTAGTCTGTGCCATATTTTGAAAAAGCCATACTTTCTAAATCATGTACATTTCAAAATCTCATTTCCTGATAATATTGTTTTTCATAATATTTTTAGTAAATTAAATACAATTATTTAAGGAACGTAAATTTCTACTTGAGGTACAGATGATAGAAAATACCAAACCTGTAAAAGGTTTTTTTTTTTTAAATTGCTGTGAGTCATACCCAATCCTTCCTTCTGATTACATCATGAAAATTCCTTATAGAATACTAAAAACAGAAGAAAAACAATTCTCATTGAAATTCGCTTCTTAACACCAGTCTAAACGGGTCCTTCATAGATATAGAACACAATCATGATAAGAAAAAAAAAAATATTGCTGCCTGACACACCAATCGTGTTAAAAGAAGACTATTATCATTCTTTATAGGACTAGATTATCCAAAAAAATATTTTAAAAAACATTAAACTCAAAAAACAATTCGTAAGGATATTGGTTCTTTGACATTTGACAAGTCAACAGGTAAACACGAATTACTCCTTGTAATAAACATGTCATAAGGAGGTAATCTCCGAAATTTCAAATAAATATTTTGTTAAATACAATTTTAGAAACAATATTTACAATTAAATGTTAGCTATATTATATCATATAATATTAAATATGTTAGCTATGAATTAGTGGACTTTTTAGCGGAGTTAATAATACAACAAAAATGTCCCAAATAAAGTATGTTTCATTAGATATAACCTTAGGCATTTGTAGACCTCACATTCGTACAAGTTTGGTAGCTAGACAAGTGATAGTTCATGCCCTAAGACATGTCATATGTCTAGAACTAAATAATATGAAATAAATTTTGAGACTTGTAGGTAGGCACCAATTAACGATTAACTAGACAGAAAAAATATATTCAAAAGGAAAGTTTTTTTGACCATAGATATTATTATTAAATAATTTTTAGTTAGGGTTCGGTCAAGGTAGATCTCCCAAAAAAATACAAATTAAAAAAAAGTGTATTTTTTTAAAGAGATTATCAGCCAACGTTTCGGCTTACTTTGTAAGCCATCTTCAGGGCTGTAGAAGTACAATGTCATGAGAATTCAATAACTATTGACAATAATATAATACAGAATTACCATAATGTAAAGTGATATCAAAAGTGTAAATGTAGAAAGCTATGTAAGAGAATTAAAAAAAATTTGAAAAAACATTCAGACAACAACTTATTGAAAAATAATTGAATAACATTAAAACAGTAATTTGACACACCTACCTTTCATAAAAACGAGAAAGGACGTTCTTTCCCTAAGTTCACATTTCCATGACTGAGGGGAAATATAAATTTTCCAGATACACACCGTGGGGAAAGTTGGCAGATAATTTTTTTTTTTTAAATACACTTTTTTTTTTTGTATTTTTTTGGATCTAACTTGACCGATTCCAAACTAAAAATCATTCAATAGAGAACATATATGTTCACCATCGTAAGTCTTTCCAATACTTTTTTTTCTCATTCATCATAGATGTAAATAATTCCAATGATTTTTGTTTATTCAATTTTCATGCATCTTACGAGGTGTTTTGTGTCGACAAATAAAATTATTATCAGAGTTATATTCTATCAGAGCATTTTGGTGGGAAATTATGGTGATCCAGAAATACATCAGCTCTGCGGCACAAATATCTTTTCAACCCTGAGTATAATAACCTTCAAAAAACATACGATGAACTTGGCGAAATGCCGAGAGATAATGGCGGAACTCGGAAGTTTTCTGACGTCATAAAATCAGTTGTAAATCACACTTACATATTGCTCTAAACACATTTGGGATACAGTGTTGAAATAATTTTGGACAAAATCAAATATTGGCATTTTATTGTGCAAAAGTTGACTAATTGATTTTCGTAAATGCATTACAGATCGCAGCAGAACAAGAAAAAGTCAAGCAATACTACCGATCAGGTGATTCTTGTTAATTAGGCAAAACTAGTATCATTTAACACATATCTTTAAAACATATAAATTCTTCTCAAAGGAGACGTGTTAACAAAAATGATTTCATTTCACTTTAATTTTAATTAAACTGCAAATTGGGTAAGAGAATGTTGAGGACGCACTTATACTTGGTTCTTTTGTAAATAACTACTTTGGCGTGTTATTTACAAATAATATTTAAAAAATGCATCTATGTCAGAAAGCTATATTCTAGACATGTCATGTTCTATTATTTTTTATTTCATGTCATTACTAATAGCAGATAACAGGTTTTTTTTTTGGTTTTTTTTTTTTATCAGTTCATCAACCTTCTTCAATTTCCTGTAATATTGAACATCGAACGATTTGTCGAATATTTCTAAAATAAATAAATAAATTTGATAATGCGTTTGAAAAAAAATTTTGTAGGATTCAATGTTTGCAACTCTATTGTACCACATAATATATATATTTGTAATACTATTAATTAATAATAACTGATAATATGTGAAGTAATATTTTAACATTGGAATTATTAGGACTAATAAGTGAACGTTAAATATTAATATGGTTGGTGGTTAGTTGGCCGGGTCATGGTTTTGGATTGTATAAAAAAAAATAAAATGCGCTAAAAATTTTGGGTAATTATTTCATTATTGCTGACGTTTCCACATAACTTGTAAATAAATAATCTGAAGGTTTATTATAACTACCAATAAATATAAATATTCAAAGATGGTTTGCAGAAGCCAATGAAGACGGATTACAAAAGGTATGATACTTTGTAAATCATCATCAGGGCGATAGTGAGCCTGGAGAGATCTCCGACGAAGGTTTACGGTCACATCTCAGAGTCCAGAAATAAACTTCAGTTTAATTTTCGGTTTAATTTTGGAGCATTTTATTTTTCTAACTCTTGTCGAAACTCTAATTAATTACCTCAGTTAAACGTGTATTATACTAAAAATTTGGTCAGACGACAGTTTTAGCTTGTTTTAGGTAGATTTTTCTGAGAAATAAGAGCAGGATTCTAAGATGCTACTACCAAAGTAAGAAGTGTGTTTTGTCTGTGAGTGCGTAAGTGCTTGCGTGCGTGCGTGCGTTTGTGTGTGTGTGTAATCGTGTGAAGAAGCACTGGTAGTTTCATTGAGATCAATTTGTTATACAATTTTTTTCATTTATGTTTAAAGCTGGCTGTTGTTGATTTGTAATTATCACCGCTGAAATAACATTCCATCTATTACCCATCTTTTTAAATGAAAAACAAATTTAGTTTGGGTTTGCTACAGCATTGCTAATAGCGTGGGGTGAGGAATTAAACCGATTTCAGAAATTTTCTAAAATATATTTCTTTTTTATTTTTGAAACATTATTGTTGAAATCCTGCAAATGGTGATTTAGAGGAATTTATTGAGAAGAAATGGGTAATTTTTCCGAACTAATCTAACGGACGAAATTAAATTTTGTCTGTAACGTGGAATAATTTATATTTTACTTGTGATTACACCTTCGCTTCGTTGAAAGTCTAAATCAAATAATTAGTAAAAAAGAGTAAAAAACTTGAAAGCTCCTGAAGAGAATTTAAGTAGCCTTCTTGGTTGGGAGTGATTCCTGTAGATAGCATGCTAATGGCCACCCTAACTGAAGGGAGGATCTAATTAGGGCTAACTTTATAATTGAGAACTCTTCCGGCCGAACATGGAATTCTAGGAGGGGAGTGGGGGTTTCTTGAAATCTCAACTTTTCTCTGAGGGGGCGCCCTCTGTCACCCCCCTCCCACTCCCACCCTAAGAAAAGTAAACGTTCCTTCCAGGGGAGTCGGGATTCCACTGCGGAGGGCGTTTGGCGAGTGTGCTGCTACGTTCTCTCATCGCCCGAATCAGCATTTCCCTGTCTGGAGAACTCTTCATATAATATAAGAGTGCGCCCCTGTCAACCTTTCATTAGGACAGATAATGTGAATTTAGTTCGGGAATTCGGATATACAACGTGCCTCGTATGTGCCAAGCGACACATCCAATTTTGGATTAGTAAATCCTTGGATGTACCTCTTGATTAGTAAATGTTTGGATGTGCAATGTGCTATAAATAACTGTCCGTGTGCTATGGTGGTGTGAGTGTAATTGGTACACCACCTATAGCGACCCTTTTACCCATAGGTATGTGCGGGTTTTGGTGAGAATATATCTACGGACGTTGTGCTCCGAGGAGCTTTACAATAAAGTAACCGGTGAGGCATATCCGGGGTTTATATGATTTTTTTTACACACACACACACACACACACGCGTTCACGGCATATATATATGCTGCGCACCATCTCAGCTGATCAATATTTGTAAGTAAACATGTCTTCAAACCCCATCTCATAAAGTTCTGATTTGACTAAATAACGACCTCTGCCTCTATTTTTGTAAATAAAGCGGTATTTAAAGATTCGCATAGAAAAACAACTAATTAAGACATCTTGAAAGTTAAATTACTCGTAAAGTGTAATATTCAAGCAAACTGTAAAAATATTTGTTTTAAAAAGCAAACGTCTACTGGGTTTCACTGCTCTAAACTAAATATTACAACCTTAGCGTAAAAACGATTTCTTCTCCTACTTGAACTCGAATTCAATTCCGATTTCCCAGTGGTCTGATTTTTCAAACATCTAACTCAGCATTTCATTGAACAATAGGCGATGTGTCAAATTTGATTGAGAAAAACCGTACACTGTAGCCTGTAGATCGTTGACTTACTGATATATTCACACACACAAATATATGTGTATACACATAAATATATATATAGAAAATGAAACACTCGCGGCTGCGATATGTAGCTATCAAGAACAGGTCGGATAGAGAGTGCAGTGAACACAAAAGAAAAGAAAAATCACAAAGTGCAAAACTTTCGGAGATCTTCGTCGGTGAGGAGTGAAGAGATACTAGCATCTTTAGTATCTCTTCATCATCCCCTTCCCTCATAGTTCTAGCATATTTTCTGGAGAAATTTTAGGAAGCTATCATTGTTGAAGGCATGACAATACTATTCGTTCAGATGAAGACAATGAAACCATATAATAATTTCCTCTTATTCATATCTTTCGACAAAGTTAAACAAATGAAGCAAGACTTCCTCTTCTCTCTTTCCTGATTGTGGATACGCGGTTATAAGTGCTTTATCTGTTCAGAATTTACAAACGACATACTCATAAGTGTTGATGGCGATCTGTTATCAGAATCACAACTTCCTACGATGAATGATTTAAATGTCAAATATTTAGGCCTAACTTTCACAGAACATGGAAGTTATTCCAATAGTTATAATTGGATATATGAAAATTCTTAGCTCTTTCGAACTTAGAAAGTTGTCATGAAGATTGCAAGAGTTGGTTTTCGTTTCTTTAAAAGGGCACAATTACTTTTGATCGGTTTGAATGAATTTACAAAATAATAATTAAAGAGAATAATTTTAATAATGTCTATTGAATTTATTATTGCAATTCCATACCTATTTATGATGGAAAATTTACGTTACATAAATAATTTATAATATCATATTTGATACTAAAATTTAACATTATTATTTGTTTATTTAATCAATTGTAAATATTGTAAATAGTGCTTTAGGAGTACTGCCACCGGGTAGCTTCTCCACCAAGCGAAATACATGCTAGTTTAATTTTTTTTTTCTTAATTATTTATTTATTTTTTCAATTCTAAAAGTAATGTTATTCAGTGAGCATTGATAATGTTCAAAGTGATCATTGCGAAAAGACCCGTCCTCGCTACCATCGTTAGTATGGCAGTTCCTTTCACGAGGCGTTCATTAGGGAGTGGAGAAAGTGAACTTCATCTTGCGAAGGTGATGCGGATGGTGAATCTCTNAATAATAACATCTACGGTCAAAAAAACTCTCCATCATAACAAGTTTAATTAAAAAAACATCCTTATCTATTGTATTGTTTTGGATACATACATATCTTATATTCTTTCATTTTCAAAAATATACTGTTATTATATATACATATATATAAGACATTGTTGGCATATTGGGCTATTGTGTCGAGATTTTGCTCTAAAAGAAAAATGGCATCCCCTAGAATATCAAAACTGTTTCAAACTTACATTCCGATGCTGTTTCGTATAGAATTATGGCCCTAGTTAGAAAATGTTAATTCCCGTTCTATAAATTCTCAAAAAAGCGATTAGTGAAGTTTTAATAACATGATTAATACCTTCCCTTCGTGTTCTTATGTATTAAAAATATACTTGCTAATTATTATGCTATTTCTTGTCTGTTAAAATTTTTAATATTTATGAAGGTAAAATTATAGCCAATAGACCAAATTTGTTATATTATATAATATTTTATAAAAGATGAAAGAGGAAGTGGAGAGGAAACAAGAGCACTCACACTCAGAAATTTTTTAGCATATGAGAACGCAGTCACAAAGCACACAATTTCCTTTGTTTACTCTTTCTCTCTCTTTCTCTCTTTCCTTTCGCCTCAACCTCACTTCCACACTTTCGATCCACCACACATGCAACTCGCTCCCGCTGACACCGTACTCCCTAATTTCTTTAAAAAGAATGGTGGAGACATCAGTCTGCCTCCACCGAGATACTTCTCTCTGGTGAACTTTCATGCTGTCAGCCCTGGAATGGAAAATACTTCAGGTCATCTCTTTCCAGTGTCACTCTTCTTTCACCGCATCCCTGTCACGGAATATCTATCACGGTCTCCATGTGACCTCGTAAAAACCCTTTGGATTTCTTCCTTCTTGTGCATTAGCTAAATGGAATTCCATCCATCCTCATTTCCTCAGTTTCTCCAGCTACAGTCGAGAAGTCGAAATATAAAATGCATTAGGAACCCATATTTATGGAGAATGAAGGTATGTATGTTCATTTTGGCAAATATTTATTCTGTTAAATTTTCTGTTGCTCTTCATTCCATATGAAATACACCATAGGAGTATACCTTCATTTTTATATCTAACTACAAATGAGCAGCTTTAATAGCAATCAACTAAATTGGAATACTATTTTAGATACTGAGATGTTGATATTATGTTTGTTTGCATCTCTAACAATATAATAAATATTGTAAATAAAATAAAGGGTTATTATTATTTCTACCACCAATGAATATAGAACTCTCATACCTTATACTCTCCGTCTTCACGGGAGAAGGTGTACAGAAACCAATGAAGACGGAGAGTATAAGGTATGAGAGAAATAAATAATATGTAAAATCCTTACTGTGGAAAATATTGATCAGGTTTTATTAAAACAAGTATTAGGTAATGGTATTCTGTATTGGGTAGTGTTTGTTGCAATTATTTTTATCTTTATAATTATTGTCTGTTAAGTTTAGTGGCTTCTTAAAAGTTTCATTAAAATAACAATGAATGATTTAGTTACATTGAACCTCGGATAACTAACATTTCATTGCTCTAAGAGAAGAATATTTGATTCTAAAGTAGTAAGGGATTTAAAAACTATAGTGCACAAAAGTTATGCTTTTAAATGATTTTTCAAGTGTAAATCACTTATTCGAAATAAGTGAGCGCTCTGAGTGTTTCTATTCCAGAAAAATATTTTTTTCACGAGGAAAAGTTGCTAGAATTATTTTAAAAGAAAAGTTGTGGTCCTTTTTTTATCGCCTAAAGTGTTGAATAATTTATTATACTCCTTTTCGGATAAAATCGCTTAGTGTTTAATTTGGAAAGAAATTGGATTGTCGATACTTTATTTGAATTAGGTAAACATTATTTATTACTTAGGGAAACCGCCTGAAAAAAACCCAAAAAATGATTTAATGAGCGTATAGTGTTTTCCTGGGTGAATTAAACTGATCTCTGATACTAAAGTTTCGATTTACGTTAGTCTTGATTCGATATATTTATGTCGATTGGTATTGTGACTTATAATGAACAGCCTATATCAGAGATTACATAAATCAGGCTATAAACGCGAACAAATGATAGCATAGTCACCATTTATCGTACTTAACTTACTCATAGTAGCAGTTTATCAGTAACATCTATCTCATAGAGTTATTACAAAAATATTTTAATATAAAAGAAATTATAATTTATTCCATATAAATCCATAAAAAGGAGTTGAAAAATGTATTAGTTTCAAGTACTGAAAAAATAATAACATTTATCATTCCATTCATAAGAAAAAATTCTAATTTAAAATGGAATGATATGTTACATGAAGCTTCATGAAACAATTTAATTAACAAATTTTAGTGCAACGGAACAGAATAAAAAATGTAACTATCCCAGCCAGGTAGCATGATTGGTAAATGCACCGGCCCGGAAAGCAGGAGATCCAGGTTCGAGTCCTGGCTGGGACAGATAGATTTTTATTCTGTTCTCCTGCACTCAAATTGTTATAATTCACAATTTTTGTTTTAATAACAGAATATTTATCATAGAAATCGATGAGACTGCCAAAGGTGTCTTTGAAAAATGATAGTTCTGAAGCTCATTCGAGCAGCCTTATCGTTAACTGCGCTCGTGGCAAGATGTTCATTCTGTTGCGTTAGCACACTTGAATGGCTGTTGTTTGTCTGGGCTGGGTCAAGCCGAAGTTCGTTTAGACGAGGGATAACAAAAGCAATTTTTGAATAGACCGAGGTGGGTCGGAGATGTCCACTTTCATAGTTAATGAAGCGGTCATGGAAAAGCCGGCCGGCGAGGGGCTAAATATTGGAAGGGTGGTTAAAAATGGAAGCGGGCGTAGTTCCTTATTGACCATCGTCCAAAAGTATGTTGGGAACGGCCCCTGTGGACTTGGAATGTTCCGAACTTCCAAACTAGAGAAATATACAACTTAGCGGTAGTCCAATATTAAACAGTTGAACGAAGAAACTCGAAAAAAAGGAATCAATATAATTGGTTAGGCCGGAAAGAATTGTGAGTAATGCATTTGTCGTAGGAATACCGCCTAATTATTTTCTGTATTTTTAGTAATTATAAACAATCTCCATAAAAAATAAATGAACGTTTTGAAATGCATCAAATTAGAGTTTTTTAGTAACTCTGAAACTATTCAATAACATATTTAAAAAAAAAAAATAGTAATAATGACAAGTTTTTCCATACATAAAAGTATTTATTTAGGCTTTTATGTATGAAGCTTAGGGACAGGACGTCCTCTCTCGTCTTTATGATAATCCCCTGAAGATGGCTTACAATTTAAGCCGAAACGTCGGCATATAATTTATTTAAAACATACACTTTTTTTTATATGTGTTTTTTGGATCTGCCCATATGAAATACAC
>KZ807988.1:88159-102351 GCA_000696205.2 Oncopeltus fasciatus
CCAATCGATAAGAGGGTCCAACCAATCGATAAGAGGATCCAGCCAATCAGCGAGCAGGAAAACAGGATCAACCAATGGGAAGACAGGCTTCGCCCAAGGACCGGACAGCGCCGGGTATAAATACCCCTGGATTTGGAAGACAGCTCTCATTCTCTATTCAGCCCTGAAGAAGCCATCACAGGATGTGCGAAAGCTCGGCAACCATCAAAAACTTTACACGGTCCAACCCGGAAAAAACTTTACATACATCTGATGACTGTGGAAGCCTGCGTGAACAAAAAAACTTTTGTTAAATTTATATTTTTTTTTTATCTACCTTAACCGAACCCCAACTAAAATCATCTAATAATAATATATACGGTCAAAAAACTCTCCTTTTGGACTATTAAATTAATAGTTTTTTTTTCTTCATTGTTTATAGTGATGGCTATATTTTCAACATTAAATAATGCCTTTAGTGCAACTAGTGATTATGAATTTTTTTTTTGCTACTACGAAATGATTTAGGTCTGTTGGTAAAACATATCATTAAGTATGAACTACGAGCTTCAGATTAGAAGCTAAAAAAGTTAGAGTGATTAAAAAAGTTATAATAATTATGCTAAAGGAAATTTTCGTATCCGAAAACATTCGGTTAAATAAATAACGATTTAATTTTTATTTATATGTTGTTTAACAACAGTGTTGAGATTGAGCTGTCAATAAAGCCTTTGTCGAGAAACTATTATATTATTTAAGTTATTCAAGATATCACAGAAAAGTACGGTACAAACTACAAATATTCGGCAAATACTGTGGGGAAAAGTAATTTATTATAAGATTGATATATAGGAGAGAGATCTTATGGTCGTTCGGTGTGCATGGTTGCACTAAGATTCCAGCTGCTAATTCTTTGTACGGCTCCGGCGATTGCGACTGGCGAAATTCAAATTAGGCCCGGGAGAGGCAGTAAGGGTTTCCAATACTCCGCCTGAATTCAGCGGAAGTCTAAAAATAGGCTCGTTAATACTGGGGCCCCAAGAGCCGGGATTTTCCGAAAACATCCCTTACCCCTCGTCAACCCTCCTGTGGAGTGTGTGCTCTGACAACCCCTCGTCACTTAAAAACGCCTCTCTTGGAATGCAGAAAAAATTGATAATTTCTTCTAAAATATTAATTAGTTTTATATGCGAAGAAAAGCTGATTCGCAAATATGTTATTTATACTTTAAACACTCACTTAATATTACTTGAAATTATAAGTATCAACAAATACTATATTGTGTTATGTTAATTTTTTTTTTGCTTATTCAATTCAAGTTTAGGGCTTTAATGTGTGACATAATCCCATATACCTCCTATAAAAAAAATCCTAAATATCGTTTATTATTCAACCCTCTTTTCTTGCAAGATCTTACAAGAAATATATTTGCAACATATAAACATTCAATTATTTTAGGTCATAAATAAAAAATAGTTTTGTAATACTTTAATTAAAATACAATTATTTTCCATATCTTTCTGAGTATGTGTCTTATTCCTAATATATAGAGGAAGACTTGGAAACAAGAGAGCCATGGTTCTGATGTAGATAACGACAGGCCGTTTGTAACGGTATCCTATGGTCTTCATCCCTTCCCTTCACTTATGCCCTTTGTCATAAACCTTTTGTAATTTATTAATTAATAGATTTCGATTTAAGATGTTGATATTTGATTTATATATTATATTTCAATTGTTTTGTTTTTTCAGAGTACAAGAATAAAGGACGTAATAATTTACTGATGCTGTCTCAATTAAAAATGTGTTTAAAATCAATTTTTCTTGAATTGAAAATTCCTCTCACCTTTAGGTGCCTAACAATGAAAATAACAGTCATCATATCTATACCTTTAAAATAATACTATTATTAATTAACATAGAAACACAATAAAATAAATTTAGCTGTAGAAAATAAATAAATAATTTTATAAGAAATTGCAGCTGCCAAATACACTGATGCTCATAAAGCTGAGAAAATTCCATGAGAGCTGCAGATGCTCATGAGAACGTAGTGAAGGGTCAGTTGCTGTGGTGAAGGGTCAGTTGCTGTGGTGAAGGGTCAGTTGCTGTGGTGAAGGGTGCAATGATACGTAGTTGTTATGGAGGTGAGAGTTAACCTCTGTGAGAGGCCACAGAAACTACCTGCCAACAAGGGGCTAATTCTGTCTCATGGTGGTAGCTGTAGCGAGAGGGGATGTGTGCTTACCCGTTATCTATCACATGACTTGGGTCTTCCGTGTCTAACTTATCTCATCTTTGCCCATCACATGTATATATATATGTATGTGTGTGTGTGTGTACGTATATATATATATATAATGGTTTAGTATTCGAAACAATATGGGAACGCATATCAAAACTGAACTTTAAACTACATAAATACTGATAGTAGTTGCAAAACTGATAGTAGTTGCAGTTCAGTGTTTCATTAATTAAATTCGGAATTTTGCTTTTTGAATGTCAACCGAAAGNAGAGAGAGAGAGAGAGAGAGAGAGTGTATTCTTCCGATTATATTTTTATGGGAAGCTTTTAATGTAGGAGAGTAATTTTGAGGGATATCAAAAAGCCTTATAAAAAAAGTTTTACCAAAGCCCATAAGGAAAGAAAAACTTCCTGAGAAGCTTACTATCCTCATTTACGGCATATGTGTAAACTATGTTAAGCAGACAATCAAGTTTTTATTTTATTTTGTGACAATGATCATAAAAGCGTAACACCCTTTAAAACAAACAGCTGTCGCCTGTAAATCTCAGAGATGGGAATGTTATGGTTGAATGTGTTAATGACATTCAAGCAGCCGTTATTCAAAAATTGAATACATTTTATGATGCAGGTATAGATTGTAAAAACATGAAATTCTCAACTCAGGTGTAACTGTTATTAGATCGTGAGATTTAATGGAATCTGATGCTGAGATTTTATTAAAACTTCAGTATATAAAATTATTTTGAATTTAAGACAAATTAATTGTCCCATTACTACGTTCATATTGAAATTTTCTATTCAACATATACCTTTCGTTGTACGGCAGGTTACCTGAACTTGATGTAAAACTATTTACTTCTGCTTCTTTAATGGCTTATAAACTGTTATAAATTTGATTACTCCACTGGTTCATAGACTTAAGGTTATTTTAAGTCAAATATCATCCGACAGACTAGATGTCCAGAACGCATGAGGACAAATCTGTGTGCTTTTTAATGATGCTCTTCTATATTTCGAATTTAGATTGAACATTGATTTGCAAATCACTGCCTTAAGTATGACACTGAATCTCCTGTCAATATATGGGCCTTCCTGCTATCTCTATCAACAAGCTTTTAAGCTTATAATTTAAACTTTCTTCTCCTCTGGTCTTTCTTGAGATTTGAATGTTCCTTATCCAATATGGGATTCTATACATACGAGTACAAGAGCTAGAATTATAAAAATTGTACCACCAACTCAAATCTTATCTCAATGAAACTTTATCCACTCACAAATATACCCGCTTTTACACTCTGCCTACCTTTTCGTCTATAGTCATAACTCCATTTGTAAGCTCTTACTTTCCTGAAGATATCTTTAGAGAGTTCAGGAAAATCGTTAATCCAGTGTCCACTTTTCCATTGTTATTTCCTATCTATCCATTTCTCTTAAAAGCAAAGTATACTAATAGAAAGATATATTTAACCTTGGTCTTCTTATGAGATATAAGTACGAATCAGGAGGCCAATAAAATTTTTCTCGATAATAATCACATAATAAATCAGACCTTGGTTTTATGATTCTTAAGCAAAGCTTCTAAACCAAAATTAATAACTAAGGAATATTAAGTTTTCCAACCTCTATCCTTCTAAAATAATACCACAGGGAACGAAAAAGCCTTCCTCTTAGTCAAGAACAGGGCTTCAGGAGGCATTCCTCTAAATGATTGTAAAGAATGATTTGCCTGTTCTGCTAGAAGAATGGAAATGTGTCAGGGAAAATAATCTTGTAACCATAAAAAATACAGTTGGATCAAGAAAACTTGTAGATGAAACTGAGTGAAGAAATTCACTTATAAGAAAATAAACTACTATGAAATTATTTGCAAGACAATTTTATATACATAATATAATTCAATTGCATACAACTTTATGTTTTTGTAAGTGTAAATGTAGTATGTTGAAGTTGAACAAAATTGGCAGCATTTTTCACATTGCTTTATGGGTAAATGTATTTAATTAAAAGTTATTTCATTACCAAGCCAAACGTTGGCAGAAATATTTTTAAAAAATACACCTTTTTTTAATTTGTATTTTTTTGGATCTTTCTTGACCGAATCCCAACTAAATCATCTAATAAAAAAAACTCTCATTTTAGAGAGTTATTTCATTATTTTATTACTCAGTTATTATTATTGATTAGCTCAATTATTGTTGTCAATTAAAGTTTTTATTTTTATATTTTTATTAGAAAGGTAACATTTTTACTATTTTAAGAACTTAGAAAAACAAATACGTAATGTTCCAGTAGAAATTAGTAATGTTTGCAAACTATTGGTCAACGCTAATAAAATTTTATGCGTTTTAAAGTAAATTTATTTTCTGTTGTTTATACACCAGGCTTTATCGGTAAGGTGATTAATAAACTTTGGTTCAGATCAAATTAATGTTCAAATCTCATGGGGTGTAACTCGACGCTCATTATTATACCTTGTATAAATTGGGAACCACAAGAACCTCGTGAAAGAATGTAAGTGGGAGAAAGGGAGAATAAGGAAAAAAAATAGCGGTTTTTTGCCATTAGAGGAATACAAGATATTAACAAGGACCAAGGGCTCTCCTAGCTCCAGATTTAGAGGCGGGCCTCAGAGTTGGCCGATCGAAAGCCCGGGAAAAAAAACGCTTGGATTACCTCTAGAACGAGTAATGGACGATCGGCGACGTAATCAATGAAGCGGAGTGGCTCCTGCCGGCCCATGGGAAAAACTCCCTTCGGTCAGTAAAAAAGACCTGATGGCGATGAGGAGTTTTCCACTGACCCCGATAAGAGATACTTCTTCAGGTCCTTCAAGCTTGCCGAAGACTGCCAAGCAGGACAATGTCTTCCGGAAAATATCTCGTACTTACAGAAGAACTTTTTTAGCTTTTGGGAAAACTTCTAACATTATTTCACAATCGATGAAGTTGAATGTCACGTGTTCTCCGACAGGCAGATGTACTTAATGTATGAGGAACTTGAAGACAAGCGATTGTGTTCGGTCAAAATGTTACCAAAATATTCATTCAAAATGTTCATTTAAGTAAAATATTCACTGACATTTTGATTTATAATTGAAAGTATTATATAATACTTTTTTAGTGTTCCACGACTGACAATAATATTTGTGATATTTCAATTAGGTCATAAATTGTAGTCACCTGCTCCCCTCTTGATTGTTTTTACCCATGTAAGGAACACCTCCATTGTTTAAAAAAAATAAGTTTAACTACTGATTTTGGTTTCTTTATCATTTTACTAAGTGAAACTCAAACGCACACAGACAGTTTTTAAAATGTAGAATGGGTGAAGATGTAATAAAAATTTTCAGATATACTTTCTTAATACCAATGTAGATAACATTGTAGAAAACCTGGCTTCCTTAGGAAAAGTTTTTGAAAATCAATACAACTACCAGATTGAAGTATTCTGACCTTAGAATTGATGTTAGAAATAGGCTGAGAGATTGATTTTGTGAAGTAGTGAGATAGAGTATAAAGAGATTTACAGAGTTAGATTAACGATTTGAAGGCAATATTTCCTGGTGACACAAGAAATTTCAGCATGATAATTGTAAGACCACGTAACGGATACACATTTGGCCTAAGTGTTCTGTGCCAACAAAATGTTTGGTTGGAATTTAAGTTTTTTTACTTTTAAATATATGTTCACCCTGATTAGCCAGCCATTAAGGAACTGGAGAAAAATTTATTTTAATAAATTAAAAAGTTACTTTTAGAAAGGAGTTACTCCTATAGGAGCAGAATATATTTGTTCTTTGCGATCTCTAAACGATTAATAGTTATATTTAACACTATTTCTCCAACCTCTGTTCTTGTCTAGGGAACAATTTTTCGAAAAAAGATATTTCTGCCAGATAAGGGAAATATTCCTGGTGGACATTCGATAAGGATTGAGTGGCACTAATAATTAATTTGTATTAGACCGTATTAGATTACACCGAGCGTACACTCGTACAAATGTGTAAATGTGTTTTGTTCTTCTTAAAGAGCTGAGTGAGATAGAGGGCGCAGAGTACAATGTGCAGACATCAGGTGAGGGATATATCGGCTGGGGCTGAGAGAAATGTCGGTCCCGGGGACATTTGTCGTCCCGGGGCTTCATAAGTTGGCACGCCTGATATGACAGTGAGTTATGAGCAGTGGGGGCCCTCTACAGAGCCCTCTTGCTCGCCCCCCCAACTTTTTACCAAATCCCTCCAAACCATGACCATAACTAAAAATATGCAATCTACAATCTCTTTAACGTCTTCTTAGAGAGGAACTACTTGATATTTGATTATAGTGGTAAACAACTTGCTCTAATTGGGAGAAACTTCATATTTTATCAAAAGGAGAGTTTGTTGACCGTAGATATTATTCTAAGATGATTTTAGTTGGGGTTCGGTCAAGGTAGATCCAAAAAACACAAATTTAAAAAATACATTTTTTAAATTTGTGTTTTTTGGATCTACCTTGACCGAACCCCTACTAAAATCATCTCAGAATTCATATTTTATCATTGTGTAATGTAAGCAATACAAAATCGTTACTTCTTGACCCCACTTTCAGTAAATACATAATTTATCAATATAACAAAACAATTTTATTAGGACAATTTAATAGATAGATTGATCAAATTAAAAAAATAATTGTCATATAGTATTGTTTTCTCGAGGTTTTCCCCACTTATTTAAGTGATTTCAAAGAGCTAAAATTTTAATTCTTATTTCATCAATCTATCTATTAAATTGTCCTAATAAAATTGTTTTAATATATTGATAAATTATGTATTTACTGAAAGTAGGGTCAAAAAGTAACAATTTTGTATGGCTTACATTACACATTGATAAAATATGAGGTTTTTTTACTTTTGAAATAAACTATTGTTGAAATATTTCATCCAAAAATTTTTTTCGAAAATANCGATAAGAGCACTGATAAGGACTCCATCAATGGGCCCATCTGGTTAGTGTAGAGCAGTCTCTTCGCTGCGGAGGAATACTTCAACACAACTCCTCTTATATATGGCTTATAAATGAAGTTGCTCAAAAGCGCGTTTTAAAGTATTCTCAAGCTTAAAGCTGTTAACTTCACCCAACTTCCCAACTTCTCGGAAGAGTGTAAAAAATATACTATGAGTAAAATTTACGAGAAAATTTCTCGCTCTTCGTTTGTGAGGAGTAGAGACGCATTCCTATTCTTATTTTTTATACATATCGCATCACGGGAGTTTCATTTTCAATATATATTTATCTATATGCGTGTAGCATTTTCCATTTTCTCGTGGGAAATTATATAGCAGCTACTAATGGATTAATTTCAACGAAATTTTTCACTACACTTTTTTACTGAAAAAAAAATCCACAGAAACATTGATTCACATCAGACACAAGACATCATTCGCATAAGCTTAAATATTTAATTTCTATGATTCAAAAAATATTATGTGTAAGTAAAACTGTATAGTTATAATTGTCAAGCATGACAATAAGGAACTTATTATTGGAGGAACAATTAAATAATGTAAAATCTGGTGTAAACATGTGCTCATTATTAGGCCAGACCAGCGGAATGGTACAAGAGCAGATAACAGGCGTCGGGTGTGGCCATAACTAAGGAGAGCAAGGGTTATAACAAGGCAAAACAGCACACTTGGTTGGATGTGCTCAATCCCAAGCACGGGTTCTTGCCTTCATCCCAACCGCAAGTCTGCAGGAACGTCTCCACTTCCATGCCCACAATCCACCACTGTCTTGTAAAGTTTACATGTGTAGTACTGCTTTCGGTGGGGGAAAGCCGAAGGTGGCTTCGGGAAAGATTCAACGACAGGAACTCATGAGGCGGTCATGTTCTATAGACACATTCAATCGCTTCTGTATATATACTTCTGGACTCGTCCTCCCTGCAATTGTATTTATGCGTATCCAGACATCAAAATGGTGAATATATATGTTTATACAAAGATATATATATACGCAAATAATCTTTCACAGGCATAGATACACTGACATAAGTAAACAATGGATGAGGGATCAAGGTGGGCATACATATGAAGAAAGTCTTCCCCATCAATGGGATGGCCATCAGTGAATGGCACTGTCTTCATGGGCCTTCATCTTCTGGGTGACTCTTTCCAACTGAGAGAATGTTGCTTATTTATATAATTTGGCACACATACATACACACATATATATATATATATACACATATACATCCAAGTTCGGACAAGAATATTATCAAAGAAAACTTTCCTAGTGTTCACCATATAAAATTTGATTGAACAACTGTGTAGTAAAAAATAAAATTGAAATTAGTGAGAGTGACAGTTTTAATGTACTTTTGAGGAGTGAAACTTTAGTAAATCTTCATTTTATAAAAATGTTAACAGAGTTTTAGGAAATATTTTTGCGGAATAGAAAACTACAATATAATGGGCCAACTCCTTTCCAACAAGGCCAATTAGGACCCCTGTTAGAATATTAACTTCCTGTATACCCATAGAATAGGATCTTGTACAGTTTACATTTCCAGTACACATGTGACATATTAATTAATGATTATATGAGTGATAAATAAGAAATTTCGCATAGAACTAACAAAAAAATTGTTTTTGTCACACTAATAATTAAATTAGAGAGCGAAGATGTGTTGTGGCGAGGTATCTCAAAACTGGTATGTCTCCAATAAATTCCAGCAATATTGAAGGAAACTAAACAGTGATCGCTACAGCTATTTATGAAGTATATTGTTTTGAATTATCGAAAATAATGATTAAAATATAATAATGGAATTGAATAATTCTTAAAATTCTCTTCTTTTTTTTTCTTTTTTTTTTCAGAAAATAATTTGTTAGGGTTCTGTCAAGTTTTTTGATTGNTTTTTTTTTTTTTTTTTTTTTTTTTTTTTTTTTGCAGACTTCTAATTAAATTGTAAACTAAATGTCTAAGATTATTAATTTACTAAAAACTATCTAAAGCATATATTTTCATATGAGGTGTCTAAACTGGAAAAACTTTAAATATACACAATACATAATTAGCTGAGGAAAGAATACATTTTTTTTTCTCTTTATATTCTCATTTGAAGTACGTCTTTTTCTGTATTTATATTACTTTAAAATATGGTAAAAACAATGCAAAAAAAATACAGCATTAAATTGATGAAACTACAATTGTGAAAGGAAGTATCTTATCTGATTAACAGCTTGAGCTATCAATCGAAATTTCATGATCGGTGCTACCTCAAGAAATAAAGTCCATAGACCAGTTATGTAAATAATTTATTAGTGCATCTCTTTTAGGGATTACTTGTTACGACTGAAGAAGGTGACTAGCATTCTCGAAACGTCACAAAAATGTAATTAACACTTTTTGAAATTGAGAGTAACAATTCACGTACCATCAATCAATGCGATTGGCCATTTCCCACCACATACTGCATACCATAGGTAAGTGACACGAATGAAACAAAGCTCATCGTAGTGATCACGATAAGAGCACTGATAAGGACTCCATCAATGGGCCCATCTGGTTAGTGTAGAGCAGTCTCTTCGCTGCGGAGGAATACTTCAACACAACTCCTCTTATATATGGCTTATAAATGAAGTTGCTCAAAAGCGCGTTTTAAAGTATTCTCAAGCTTAAAGCTGTTAACTTCACCCAACTTCCCAACTTCTCGGAGGCTTTAGGTCAGGACCGGACTACAGCCAGTCTTTTTGCCGCCATTATTAAACAATTTTCTTAGGCTCCCATCCTCGTCCTCTCCCCAGCCTTTTTGTGGCTATCATGATTTCTTTTTATTTATTAGTACCTCCTTAGAGTTTCCAAGTTTCGTAAGTATGTAAAACATTTTCCTAAGTATCCGCAACTTTAGATATTGCCTTATGGAATTATATCCGAGCCGAGGAAATTAATTTCTAATAAATGAGATAAATACTTTTGGTTTTGGTTCCTAAATATATATATCTTATATAGTTCCTAGTCAGCTCGCAGTTATTTTTAATCAATAGGTACAATAATATTTCAGGTTATTCGAAAGAATTGTGGAACTTCAATCCGCATTTATTTATTTATTTGTAACATTTCGAAAATGCTTTTTATAAAGCCTTTTAAAATCTCCAAAAAAATATAAAAAAACTCTAGGGAAGGGAATGGGCAGACATGAATGTTTATATATCTGTTGACACACTAGGGCATTTTTTACGGCGATTCACGTGCTCTTTGTCTGGCCTTTGGCCTAACTCATTTCAAAGTGCCCGTACAGTGTAGGGCTAGATGCTCATACGCCCATTTAACCTGAGTCCATTATGGTGGTGTCATCAAAGGATGCTCTGCCACGCACCGTTATGACGGGAACCTACAGGATAACACCAGTTCCGGCTCAGCTTGTCCTGTGCCATGTATATTCGTCCTTTATTCTTCTTCCTCGATACTGCCATAAGACAGGTCATAGGTTTCAGTAGTAAGTTCACTAGTTTAATACCTTTAAAAAAATGAACATTACTTATCTATTCCCTTAGTTATTGCTATTACACAAGTGTTAAATGATTAGCGTGCGTTACTCGCATGATAGAGGTCCCACATTCTAATACTGTTTTATTACTTATTTCTACCAGCTATCATCCAAAAACGAACTCCATTTTCATTTTATGCTAAGGAAGACGTGATTCATTATGTAATCTATAAATTTAAGTAAAAGTCTAGCTCCACAGCTTTACGATGTCCAAATATTTCCAGAGTCGGTGGAAGAACCTGAGCTGAGACAAAAAAGATCCTTAAGATGAAGTTGGATCATCGAAAGGTCTCAAATAACAAAAAAATAATAATGTGAAGCTAGACTTTTATTTAAATTTAAATATTACACGCAAAAACTTGTAACCACAATCGTGATAGAAAACATATACAAAAATCAATGACTGTTCTGGTTTCATAAAAAATAATCTCTACACACAAACACATGTGCATTGTATACGTATGACCACAATTTCGCGGTATTTAATGACACATAAATTTTAAATGATTCCCTTACATTTATCTAGCAAGTAGTATTACTTGCTAGATAAATGTAAGGGAATCGTTTAAAATTTATGTGTCATTAAATACCGCGAAAACAATATTTGTAAAAAGAAATAAAATAAAATAACGAAAGTCTAATAAATAACTGGCAATGTCTGCTTCTTCCAGCGTGAGACGATGTATTCGTCTTACTCGGAGGTTTAAGTGTTCGGTAAGGTTTAACATTCACGGTAAGTGTTCGGGGAATTTAATAAGTTATCGGGCTAGTCTTGGTGGTGTAATTGGCTAACGCGCATGCCAGGATAGCAGGAGATCCAGGTTTGCGCCCTGGCTGAGACAGATAGATTTTTTATTCTACTCCCTTGCATTTATTGTTAAAAAATTTATCTGGGATTAAATACCATAACGAAAACAAAATTTACTACTTGCTAGATTTTAAATGGACGTGTATTTAGGTATGTTAGTTATTCTTGCGGTGCTAGAGAAGTCTGTGCTCTTTTTTCTTTTCTTTTTTTCAACTAAAGTTGCTATTTGATTTCTGTCCTGGTTCTAAAACAAATGAGCGGAAACAGAGGGAAGTGGAGTTTGTTGAGAGTAGTGTTTTGGAAGTGACCAATTTCCGTGGATTAAACCGATAGGAACAAGAGTGGGGCAGGGAGAAAAGTTCATTTTTACGATTTGGACGTGACCCATAGGGATTGGGGTGGCTGGCTGATTCAGTACCACAGCCCTCCACTAATTTCTGCAGGCCCTGGGGGAGGCTACTCGACGCCCCCCTCCCGTCTCAGACAGGGATATTTGAAATTCCCTAGGTCTCAAGCCCAGGTGACTCCCCTCGTCAGTCTCTCTTCTCCCCATAACTCTCCCCCCACCCGACCCCTTCTTCTTATCGCTCCCTGGATTTCCTATGTCAAGCTCTTTTTTTTTTCATTTTGTTTCAACTTCAAGCTACATTCTAATTGTTTGGTAGTAGTAGTAGTAGTAGATCATAATGAAGGGCAATCAACTTCTAGGTTATTGCGCCCTATAAATACCCTTTAATATATTTACTATAAATTAGTTAATAAAATACAGGAATCAGGATTATTTCGACCACTATAACAACCTAAATTAATGGTTTAATAAATTATAATAAATAAATTATTATTAACTAAAATAATAAATAATATCTCATTCTTTAATTTAGATTTTCCAGGCTATACCTGCTTTTTTAAGAAAGTTTAACAGCCCATCCACTGTAGAGGGGTTGTTCCCAAGGCACTCCGCCATATTTCTTCCAATGCCTTCCCTATTGAAGTAATTCTGATAAACTGGGCAAACCTCTATGATGTGCTGGATTGTTAGGTGAACTTGGCAGGTATTACACTTAGGCGGCAGATCTTTGTTAATTAGGTGTATATGATGTAATTGTTTGTTTCTATCTTAGTCTATGTAATCTTTATCTTTCTCTCTCTTAATTTTTTCACTAAATTTTTCCTTTTTATAACATCCTTATAAAGCAAATTGTTACTGCCATGAACAAGCTAGCGTCCTTACAAATTTAAAAAAATACAAAATACGTAACTCAGACCACAGTTATACTTATCTTAATAAAATTTTGTAAATCGGTTTTATATGTACTGGAAACATTTAAATTCGTTATTGAACAAGATTAGAACATTAATCATAAGGAATCACCTAAAATATCAAAATGCATGCAAAAAAAAAAAGAAAAAAAAAGTTTATAAACTCTTTTTAGTTTATAATTTTGAAACTTAGTAAATAACAGTTTATTTTAATATAACACTACTCATAAAATAAAATATAAAACGTATCATAGGAATTAGAAGAGCTTTGGTTTTGTCCATTTTTAATAAATTCCAATTTAAGTGGCAAAAAACCACTATATAGAATAAATTCATATTTCTCTGAGATTTGAAAGTTTTATGACGATTTTCTGTGCAAAAAGAAAGTCTGAGTTCGTTATTGATCAAACTCAGCCCAATGGGAGTGGAAGAGTTAACTATAAGTCAAGTGTGAGAGGAATATTAACAAGTATTCATCCTAGAGCAATGAAAATGCAAATTCATTTTTAATATTTATTAAAATTACATTATTTGAAAGACCATATTCAAATATTCTTTTACGCGATTCTGAGAGAAAAACATGAGAATTTTTAATATAGTTAGTGTTGTAATAGTTTTTTTTTTTCATGAGTCTAATGTACAAAATAATTAGTACACCATTATTAATAATACAAAAATGCAGAACTTGATTATGCAATATTAATTCAACTAGCTAATTAGTTCAAAATGCAGTTAGAAATAATATCAAATAAATAAAGCAATTGTGTGAGAAGTTAATAAGTAGCTATATGAGGTTAGAATAAGCAGAGTAGAACTAGGATAAGTGTCGGAGAAAATAAATTTATGCTAAGGACGTGACCCCATGGATCGGCTGCTCTGATTTAGACCGACCCACACAAAAAATAAAACAATGAAAAAAAAAGGGGGTGTAAAAAAAAAAAAAAAAAAAAACTTTCAATAGTAGTGAAGTTCTTATATTGAACAGATGGTTATAGGGGTCACAAGATGTATTTTAAAATATAACTTATGATTTAAGCTTCATTTTTTTTAGGCAGAACCTGAATGGACCTTGAATAGTCCTTATTGATACCTACAAAGTTGTATATAACTATTTCGAGCGGTGTAATACATTTAACAAATGTACTTTTAGATAATGAAAAATTGCTCTTGATGTAGCAATTTTTAGTTTAATTATTATTTAATAAAGCTTTTGGTGCGGTAATTCTTATTATTTAAAGGAACCAACATACATTAGATTTTAACAAATAAAATATTAAAAATTTAATAAGTAGAGTAATTTAATTGGAATACGAAGTTAAATTATTAATATATCTAATAAAATATTTTCCTAATCGCATGAAATAAAT
>KZ807988.1:118612-145209 GCA_000696205.2 Oncopeltus fasciatus
TTTTCAGCCCTGAAGAAGCCATCACATGATGTGCGAAAGCTCGGCAAATAACAACAATTTGACTCGGTCCAACCCGGAAGATGAAATGGTAAATATATATATATAGTTAAAACTAATTTTGACCATAATGACAGATGATAAGTTCATTTGACATTGGGAAGCCAGTGAGGCGTAAGAGGCCCGAAAATATCTCAATAGAAGAGCCTCTGACCATAGATCAAAGTTTCCAGAAAGCTGAAAAGAAGGGAAGATGGGAGGCGGGCGAGAGATAAAAACTTTTCAATTTGTCCTCCCGCTTTTGGAGCATGGTATTTCTGGACTCCCTCCTTGGAAAGGAGGATCTGGAAGATCACCCTCAGAGCTCAGACCCCGCACTAACCTTTTTATTATTGGATCCCGTGCTTTAATCTGGGAGAATTCCTCTTCCCTATGATCATTCAATTATCAATACTTTCATTGAATTAAGCCTAAGGGCCTTCAGTTCCCTACCTCATGCATGAACTAATGTCCACATATATTAGGTTCGTTAGCCAAAACTTTACCTGTTCACGTAGGCTTCGACGGTCGTCAGGTGTATTTACCGTTTCTTCTTCCGGGTTGGACCGTGTCAAATTGTTGATAGTTGCCGAGCTTTCGGACATCATGTGATAGCTTCTTCAGGGCTGAGTAGAGAATTATACCACCTGGATTTAAAAAAACAGCTCTCATTCTCTACTCAGCCCTGAAGAAGCGATCGCATGATGTCCGAAAGCTCGGCAACTGTCAACAATTTGACACGGTACAACCCATTTGACCGGAAGAAGAAACGGTAAATACACTTAACTGAACAAAAGTTATATTTTTCCTCCAAGTGGATTAGAACATTTCAAATAGTGTGTATTAAAAAAAAAATCTGATATAAATTGGTTATAACATTTTCCTTAATCAANCCGTACTAACCTTTTTATTATTGGATCCCGTGCTTTAATCTGGGAGAATTCCTCTTCGCTATGGTCATTCAATTATCAATACTTTCATTGAATTAAGCCTAAAGGCCTTCAGTTCCCTACCTCATGCATGAACTATTGTCCATATATTAGGTTCGTTAGCCAAAACTAACACACTTTACCTGTTCACGTAGGCTTCGACGGTCGTCAGGTGTATTTATTGTTTCTTCTTCCGGGTTGGACCGTGTCAAATTGTTGATAGTTGCCGAGCTTTCGGACATCATGTGATGGCTTCTTAAGGGCTGAGTAGACAATTATACCACCTGGATTTAAAAAACAGCTCTCATTCTCTACTCAGCCCTCAAGAAGCCATAACATGATGTGCGAAAGCTCGGCAACTGTCAACAATTTGACACGGTACAACCCGNGGCGACTTAGTCAGGCAAAGAAATGACATAAATTTAAACTTAACAAGTTCAAAAGAGCAAGAGGAACCATTATATTAACGTAAAGAAAGAAATTATCATTTATCAAACGAATTATAAAAGTGAATTTCGTAGAAACAAAAACGTTCCAAGTATTTTTAAGCGAAATTGGATAATGCTTAAGAACAAATGAAGAAAAAAAAAAATTGATTCCATTTTACAGCACAGGAGAAAAATTAATTTCCTGAAGTTGACCCTTGACAGTAATCTTAATTTCGTCTTAACCATTTCATTTTTTCTCAAAATAAAAATTAAATATAAGGAAAGAATTGTTTATTTGTGGGCTAATTAAAAAATATTTCTTGTTTTTATCAATTGCTTACAGTACTTAATTTAAACTGAGCGCTATAAATGTAAATGTAACATCTTCAAATACAATTTCCAGAATAAATAATTTAAACAATTAATGAGAGGAAATAGAATAAAAAAATCGATCTGTCCCAGCTTGGACTTGAACCTGGACCTCCTGCTATCCGGGCCGGTATGCTAAACCATTACACCACCGGGACGAGCTAGATAACTTATTAATTTCCCACCTCAATGGCGAGAGCCTAACCCACGAGAAAGACGTTCCAACGTGGGATAATAAACCACAATCAAATAAATATTTATATAGAAAAATTAAGAAAAAAGTAAATGACAAGAGTCAACTAATAGCTTGACAATGTCAGCTAATTCGAGTTTAAGACCATGTATTCGTCATTCTCGTGGGTTAGGCTCTCACTATTAAGGTAGGAATTTAATAAGTTATCTAGCGCGTCGCGTTAGTTAAATAGTTTAGTATACCGTCCCGTATAGCAAGAGGTACAGGTTCGAGTCCTGGCTGGGACAGATAGATTTTTTATTCTATTCCCTTTTATTAATTGTTTAAAATTTAAGTGGGATAATAAAACACAACCAAATAAATATTGAAAAATAAATTATTTATTGTTCCAACGTACCATGCCATTTCTAAATGATAAATAGCACCCAATTAAGAAAAAAAAAATGATCATATTCGACAAATGACGAACAGTTTGACACTAAGAAACCGTGTAATCTAAGTGAATTCCTTTAATTATAATAAATAACTCTGCCTTTCATTTATATTTTATTTAAATGTCAAATATCAAAATAAAAACAATGAATCGCAGCTTCTAGGTCGTATTATTAAAATTGATATTTAAATTTTAATGAATTAATTAATTTTTAATAATGAATTTAACCCTACTTCTAATTGTTCGATTTCGATATCAAATTCAGAAAACGTTAATTTTGTTTATAAACAAATTTGTTTTGAGTTTCCATGCTCTAAACTAAATATTACGCCCGCTACAGAAAAAAATAGTTAAAATTTCAGGTAAACCCCCACTCCTAATCGTCCCCATAACAAATAGAGGGGTGGATTGTAAGCACGCGCTATCACCTGAGCAAGAGCGAGCAGGCGGGGAGGAGTTCTGTCGTCCTTTCTGTGGTATGGGCAGCAATAGCCACGCTACGCTTTCTTCAAAACGATCTGACTTTGATTGATTTGAAGAAGAAGCAACCCCCTCTCCATGAATGATTGCTGTTGGGCAATTCTTTATTATTGATCTTAGCTCACCTGGCAAATCCTGAGTCCTAACACTCCAAAGGAAGTAGTTCAGTGAGAGCCCAAATTCCAAAATTTAGTCAAATCAACGGTCGTTTCTAATTCCGTCATTTGTTTTGTTGATGTTGAAGAATCGGCAACACTGTGAAAATGATTTTTTAAAATATATCAGAGGCAATCTTCTGGTTTTTTCGGTCAATTGGCCGAATAATGCACTGCACTTCAATGTGTCATTTCCATTTTGTGCAATTATAACGCGAAATTAACTATGACTTGTTACTTCCTCATTGTCTTCCAAAAGAATGTATGATCTTCCGATTCGAGGGCTGCATTCGAATCTGTAGCTTAAGTCAGCTCGATACCTCTTGTGGACCACGCGCAATCTTTGGGGGGGGGGGGATCGTTGCTGCTCTCTACGCATTTGTAGCAACCTGTAACGACTGATAAAAATTCTACTAACATCCTATTAATACTTGAATTTTTTTCGACTTTAATTCATTTATTACATTCTGTTAACATAGTAAAAATTAGTGATTTGATTACAATGAACTAAAAAATAAAAACTTTTTAAATAACTAAATTGTAATTTTTAGAGAAGAGTAGGTGATCAATGACATCACTCAATTTTTTTTTCTTTTTTTAATACATCGCGCATCAACTGCTGAATGGTTATTAGCACTTAACTATTATTGTAATGATTCTATCTAACTAACAACAATAATCCTCTAAACAAATAATCATAATAAATAAATAAACAATAATCTAGTAGTGAATATAAAATTCAATCAAATTAAAATATTTAAGTTCATTTAATAGTAAAATATCACTATTTATCCATGACAAGTAAGTTTTGTATATAGATTCATATATTCCGGTATAATTTGATGTATTTCAGGTATTCAATTATCTTGTTGAAATTTTTATTTTCTCGTAAAATCTCTTTTGGATCTCCTTTTAAGCCAAACATTTGCTTTGTTGTTTGTAGTCGGGGACACTCGCAAATTTCTCAAATGTGAGAAGATCTCCACACAGGCCACATATAGGTCGTCGTCTATCAACTAGATGGTAACCGTGGGTTGGACGTGTATGTCCTATACGTATCCTCGTGATGACAACTGCATCTCGTCTTGGCAATTATTCATTTGAGACCGAAGTCCGGGCTTGTGGTGATATAGATCGTAGTCGTGTTGAACTTCTGCCCCATTTTTGTTGCCACTGGTTCCAAATTATTTTTTTTATATGTTTTTTTTCATCTTTGAGATGTGTGCATGTATCCGATTATACGGGTAGTAATGCAGCTTCCTTAGCTAGGACGTCAACTTCTTCGTTTCCCATTATCCTAACGTGGCTGGGGGTCCATAGGAGTTTTATAGTTATTTTTCGTGTGTTGAGTTCTTCCATCAAATTTTGAATTTCGCACAGTAACGGATCCCTCGTGAACTTGTTTGGGATCGCTTGAAGATTGAAGCTGTACGATTTGCTGCATATTAAGGCATCAGTTTGATGAATCCAGCATACTTTAAGAGCATCTATAATCGCCATTAATTCTGCATGAAAAACACTGGTATGAGAAGGCAATGGTACTTTAATGTTTCTTCCATCAGGAAGTAGGAAACAATATCCAACCCCAATTTATGTTTTTAATCCACCTGTAAATATTGGTTTATGATTATTATAGGTTTCCAGTTTTTCTTGAAACAGTTTTCTATTAATTTCCGGAGGTGTATCGCGCTTTACAAGTTTGTTCAAAGTATAATCAATGCAAGGTGTCTTTAGCTCCATGGGATTATGGATGTTTGTATGAACAGCATTATTTTACTATTAAATGATTATTTGCCGACCTTTCGGCTTACATTGTAAGCCATCTTCTGGGCTGTCATGAAGACGAGAGAGGACGTCCAGTCCCTAAGTTCACATTTCCAGTCATGGCACATACGAAGATGTGTGTGCTTAGCGCGCACCACGGCTAGAAACTTTGTCAGCCTCACCGGCAGGTACCGTGCAGAGGGAATTGCTAAATATATATATATAAGAATATAGCAAAAAGGAAAAGGAAATTTGTTAAGCTCTCTTCTGTAAACGTTGAATGAGTTGTTCAATGTCGTAATAGGTCCAGAGGAACTGTTTTGAAATAATCACAATTGAACCATAATTATCTTTGTAATCAACTGAATTAGAAAAACGTACAGGGAGTATGTGTAAAAGGTAATGTTTTGTAAGACTTTAGAGAAAGTAAGTTTTGGGTTTTCCTAAGGGAACTTATCTTGGCTTTCTGCAGGCTTCAAGACATGTAAGTAACATTACTCTTGGGCAATTCCACCTGGAACCAAGTCGTATCATCAGCTCTCGAGCAAGGGGTGTTACTGACGAACCCTTAAAGCGTTAACCTCTGCTGGAATGTTGTATTGTGAGGAAAGAGGAGTTGCCTCTACAGCTCTGTTGGACCCGCGCTCGGTCCGAGCTAAGCCTCGGCCTGCTCTCTCATGGTTTACAATTCAAATCCAGACATGTATACTTTCAAGTGGCCACCATGCTTCCGCTGTGTCCGCTGAAAAAACCTTCCTTCTCTCTTGCCTCTCCAACGTTGTTCTGTATTAACTTTACTCCACAACATAAGTGAATTTTATCATCTCGTAAGGATTATGTTTCCTAATATATTCCTAGTTCAAGTGGTGCCGTACCTCGTCTATTAAAAAATCATTGGAAACATTTTTTTTAAAACTTAAAAAATACCTTTCTCAACTTTCTTTCCAACGGAGATTGATTTGACGAGATTTATTCAATAGACCAAATAACACCAACTCTAACAAGCGTCAATAGTAGTCTTTTGAAATTTGATTAAACACTTTATCAAAGTNTTGGGTGGTGCGGTTCTCAATTCAAGGCTTAAGGTGAAGGTGCCAGTTTGAAAGTGTGTTGGCGTAAATATAAAAAATTGTGTTGGACAATATAGAAAATTGTGAAAATTGTTCACAAAATGAATAACCGAGGATGAGGCGTATTATGACCCTCAGTGGTTGAGATGCCTTAATAAAAGAAAAAAAAAAAAATACGCTGTACAATTAATTTATCGGAAAGGGCTTTCCCGATTTTGATAAAATTTGGGATTTAAGTTCTACTCCTTCCGAAAAATTTAAATACAAAATATTGAAATCGCTCTAAAAATAAACGATTACACCTATCAATCAGGAATCGATGTCATTTTGACAATTGCGTCAAGCTTAACATTTTTTATCAATTTTTAAAATATCTTCTTTGGTTAGAAGCGTGCTAAAACTATTCATTCTAAATATAGGGTTAAAAAACACCCAAACTCATTTTCAGGAAATTTTTTTAAATATTTATTTTAGGTTAGTTTTTTTTTGATAGTTTAAAATTACTAATTTAGGCAAAATTAAACCCGTTAGTGCAGAACTAACATTTCATTAAAGGAACTTTTTTAAGCATTATAAGTTTACATTACATTTTTTTTTATTTTGATAAGCAGTCTTACTCCAAGCAGTACTAGAGTAATTAGGTATTAGCCCACCAAATACGAGACATCAACTCCACTCCTTTTACGGCGGGAGATGGAACCTCCGGTCCCGGCTGTCCAGCTCTGCTTTGAAACAGTTACATAGCTGGCTGCATGGCCTAGAAATGCGGGTGTGCTTGGTGGTACCAAACCAAACACACCCTCCAGACCAAACTCTGGTGAAGTCATCAGTGATCCAACTAGAAGAAGGAACGACGAACTACAAGTAAAGTAGCAATAATCCCGTCTTCTATCTGATTTATTGAGAACTATCATAAAATAGTATTAAAAAGGGATACATCTTTAATTTACATTATATAACACAGACCTCTTTTGGTTTGAATCATGCCTAAATAGAGCATGTGAAAATTAAAATTTTTCACGTAAAGACTGGGACTCAAGAGTAAATTTTTGCAGGCAAAGTACCACAGATAGTTTGAAAATTTAATTTTCGGTATATATTGATGTAAAAAATTTTATTCTGTTAAATGTATTCATTAAAAAAAAAATTTAGGGCAAGGGAACAGAATAAAAAGTCCAACTGTCCCAGCTAGGACTCCTGCCCTGGACCTGGATCTCCTGCTTTCCGTGCTGGTGCGTTTTCCATTTACGCTATCGATANTAAGTTATTAAACTCCCCGCACTTGTGTCGAGAGTCTAAACTCCGAGGCAGACGAATGTATCGTCTTATCCTCGGAGGAGCTGACATTGTCAAGCTGTAAACAGCGTGACTCTAATTACTTACTTTTAAATTTTATAAATATTATTTTTTGGGGTATTTGATCCCACACATAATGATTATTTTAATAATTTTTAGTACAAGGGAACAGAATAAAATTATAATTCTAATTCTACATTCTTCAAAATTTTATTCTGTTCCCTTGCACAAAAAAATGTTAAAATTTACGTAAGATTAAATTCCAAAAAAAAATTGTTTTAATTAAAATGTATTCATTAAAGTTTACCTCAAAGACCGGCCATGCGTATAAGATGGATTTAATGAAAAATACTGACTGAGTGAGCTTTTGAATCAATCACATATTTGATATTAAATTTCAAAATGGTTTACTGAACCCCTGATTTGGAGCATCAAAAGAACTGAGAAATTCCAATGATGAATAATGGAATTAAGATGTCGGGTAAATCCGTTTGGATAAGGTTAGGAGCTGGGATTAGTTAGTCGGCGGAATGGCTCTTAACGAGCGCGCTCTGCCGGGAGAAATATGCAAAATTAAAGAGTGTAAGAGGGGGGAGGAGCCGTTCGGACCGCTGCCAGAACGGCTTATTCATGGCCGGCGAATTGACAAGCCTAAATCAATCTGGATTAACTCGCCTTAACTGTTTTCCATTTCACTAACTGATTTTATGTGGGAGGGGAGAGGCTGGAGTATCTCAAGGGATATTTACTGTGCAGGGGGATAATTACCCGAATTCGATAAACTCTTTGTCTTCAGATCTTACTTATCCCTTACTCTTTTTATGTCTTCCATCAATATCCTTACTTGGCAGGGATATACGTTTAGGCTCTTTGCTGGTCATTGATTTATATCAATAAAAGATTAAAAAAACATGAATACAGAATTATGAATCGTGGCTCGAATTCTTCGGCCCTGTCCCTTCATGCTGTTAGCAACAACCATAAACACCTGCTTTTAATCAAGCTACAGTCCTGGCCTCAGAACCTTTCCTTAAGTTAAGGCTGATTTCGGAAGGTGTGCACATCAATCTCAATCCTACCTCTATTTATGACATGCAGGACAAAAAAACAACATTTCTCAGCTTATTCTTACATTCCCTGCATAAATCAACAGAAAACTTTCAGGTAAATAATACCCGTCGTCTGTCTTTTCAACTTTCCTCTGAAAGCATTAACCCGACTATTGTTACCTACCTTTGAAGTGTACCGACAAATCCCTTCCCACCCATTTTAACGGTTGTCTCTCAGTTTAGTTCTGCACTCTGAGATGTGACCATAAACCTCCATCGGAGACCTCCCCAGACATCTCTATCGGTACATATAAAGTTCATTTATATTTTTTCATATTTGCATAGTTAAAAGTTTTGATTTAATCAGTAAATCGTTTACTGCCATATAATACACTACATCTCTGCCAGTTCATTCCAATCGAAAGTTCTTTAAGTGTAATAGAGTATACCGTATTTATGCTCTGAGGATAAATTACAAGTTAAGTCGAAACTTTGCGGCAATAATAAAATAATTACCCTACAATTTTGAAGTATTTTCTTTTTCTGGTCCTGGTCAAAAACCTGACTAATTTCTCCTGCATTAAGGTTTTACGTGAACTTCTAATGAGTCATTAATCAAGAGGAAGTAAATGAAGAAATTCAACCCTAAAGTTCAGCTTAACAAAATTCCTCATTTTCAATAGTGGAATTAATTACATGATATGTAAATGCGATGTAATTAATTCCATTCGCTTATCACCAAAATAAATGAAGAAGTGATCTTCTGACTTCAAGATAAATTGCTACTTCCTTGGAAGTCAGGGTTACTTATACCCTAATACTTGGCGGAAAAAAGGTTTTTTTAAAACCCCATAAACAAACGTTAAATGATAGGATTTGTTATAAATTTAAATTTGAAAAAAAAAATACTTCAAATATGTACAAAGTAACACTTTATTGTAAATCATAAAAAAAAAATGCATGAACTTTACCTTGAAGAGTTATTCATTGACCTTGTTGAGAACCTATAAATAGTTAATGAGTGCACCTATCGCATAATATTTAAAAATAAATTTAATTGGTGATAGGGCATTCTATAGGCGAAATCGGAATCATAAAATTGTCTAAAACTATGCTGTATTTTTGAAATTTATCTTGAGAAGAAAAATTCGAAAAAACATTAAAAAATATATTACTTTTATGTTTGTCGTTTGATATGTGTAGTGCATTGTATTGATCCTTAATAAATATTTCTTTCTTACTGCCTGCTTAAGTACTTCCATACCTTCTAATTTAAGAAAAATGCTGCCGTTCACCAGGAATTTATATTGTTTGAACAAATTTTTGAATACGGTGATAGCTCTTAACATCTATTTTTTTTTTCTATAAATTAAAGAGCATTTAAAAATAATGGCTACGACATAGTTTTGTCTAACTCATGTGTTGGTTAAAGAAACTTTTTAATAATGTCTCTACAATACCTTATCACTCAAGGTAATTTTGAATATTGAACTCAAGACTCTTACTGCAGGTCATTTCTATTTTAAATCAAAAAGTGATTGAATTGTGGGAAAAAAATAAAATCGCGAAACTCAGGAATTTTGACAAACTCTGAGTAAATAACGAAGAAATAATCTGGTTATAGTTATTTCTCCTCGTCTTAGAAATGCCAAAGGTTTAGATTGAAGAATTTTCATAAAAGATAATAAAGATATAGTTGCAGGAATAATGAAAAGTGGATCCGTGCAAAGAGCATGGTTCATATTTGTATCTGTCTCTATTACAGAATTTATTTGTCTCTTTTCAAAGATTGCAGAAAATAATTTCTTCTCATTTCATTGGTAGTAAGATTTGTATAACTCTTCGCATTGAGTCACACGACTGTTATGCATTCATAGTCATGTGCCCTGCAGATAATAAAACAAACGCCTAATCCTCCATTTTCTTCACACTCATCTGTGTTCATAAAGTTTTTCTAATGGTGGTGTTCTGAGGAAAGTTCTTCAGACAAAATTTCACAGGATTGATTAAAGATTGTGTTTTTCAACTTCGCTATCTTCAGCTATTTCAAGTTTATCAATGCTATCCTCGTCCAGGATAGGGTTTGAGGAAGGTTCAGGAAAAGACAATCTTTATGAGTTTATTCTAATTTCCCTCAGTTCTGATAGGCAAACTGAGGCGTATTCAAGTTTGCTCGTAGAAAGCAGAGAGGATAGAATAGACAGGTATTAGGTCTTAGTAGGTGAGCAATTAACAATTAATAATTAGTCATGATTTGGTCACTGTTGAGCATAAGTATCTCTCTCTCTCTCTTTCTCTCTCTCTCTCTCTCTCTCTCTCTACCTACCACCCTATTTGCCCAGATGAAGGCCTGAAATTTAGTACCAAGTACCTTGGTAAAAATAAGGAAAAAAAATTCTTTGGTTATCATTATTTTTAATTGTTCAGCTACCAAGAGCGGATTTCTGGCTATCCTCTTCATGTTATAGAATATACTACTTTTTTTCTATTATTGTGTAGGTTTTGACTGTTTTATGTGGATTTTGCAACTTTAAAAAAAAAATATAACAGTTTAAAAGTGAAATATATGGAAACTTGTTTGACTGTATTGTTCGGAGACCAGACAAAAACGGAAAGTTTGAGGTTTAATGAATATATAGAAATTAAGGTGAATTTATTCTATGTCTGTAACTTTTCTCTGAAGTAGTCTTGTGACACAGACATATTCAAAAATATACTACTCTAGAGCTTCAAGTATGCCAACAAATATAATGCCAGTATAACTATGCATTCTTCCGAAATGTTTGACTAAGAGCCCATAGGCTCATTAGAAGAAAATTTTTTAAACCAATGTTTTATANTAAATATATAAATTGAATGGAATTATTTAGTACCATTTTCCATTTCAAGTTGTCAAGATTACAAAAGAGTATAGAAAATTTATCTGTGTTTAGGAGTACATCATTGTAACTATTCTTATCACTGTATCAGAACATAATTCGTTTTCTGTCTGGACTACAATATCCGAGTAGTCCTCTTTACTGAATGTTTCTATGTTTTATTTTCATAGCATTTAGTAAACGTCTAATAAACGATTAAGAAATTCAATTGAACATATCATTATATTTTATTAAAATAAACTTTAATTACAAACTATGCTGGCTAAAGGAAGGTGGTTGCCAGAGTTGCCTTCTCTACGGAAATCCGTCATGAGGCCATGATGACGAGGATGTAATGCCAGGAAGAGGACAGTTTGATGAGCTTAGAAGAGCGATGATGTTAGCTAGGGTCTGGGTTAGACTACAGCTCAATGCGTACAAGTATGGCATGCGTGCGAGAGAGAGATAGAGAATTAAGTTGGATTATTTCTCTCATAAATCATATCAATTAAAAGCTATCATTTCCAGCTGTGAAGACGGTGAGCGCCGCGGGCCCCCACCACGGGCGAATATCAGTTGGTTGGAGGGGGGCGAAGGCGCGATTAGAATTGTAAATCGGCTCGGTATTAGTCAGTGAGCTGACCGTGCCTTGATCATTGGAACAGCAATGATTCAGTGTTACAGGGGCAATTTAATAGCCGCAACCCACCGGCCCTTACATAATTTATGACGCGGAGTTCGGTGCATGGGTCCACACAGATTCCGTTAAGGCTTGCCCGTGCGTGAGTTCCCTTCACAGCTACAACAGGGAGCAGCTTCAGAGTGTAGGTCCAATCTACGCATGCCATTCGCGCTTGTAGCTAGATCCAAGGGTAATCCTTTATTATAGTGTAAGAAAAACTTGTAATAAAAATAATATTTACAATACAAGCTTATGTATTTCTGTTCATTCTTCGTGAAATGAGAGATTCTAGAATCGCAATGCTGGACATGTCTCTAAAATGTTCTGAAAGTCTTATAGTTTTTTTTTTTTTTTTATCAGAAAATTATTATATGACAATGGTTTTGATGAAAACGCAATTTTAAGAACACCACTTAAAATAGGTTTTCAAGCTAGAGAAATTAGTCAGGGTTTCGGCAAGGATCAGTGAAATATGATACTCCAAAATTAATGGGTAATTATTTTATTATAATTAATTAAAAATAATCACTCAACTATTTTGAAGTATTTTATTTTTCTGATCTCACCGAAATCCTGATTAATTTCTCCAGGATAATAAAACGACGCCCAAGGAACCTCTAACTTTAAGTTTTTAAGTACCATATATGATCTAATTAATTAACCATTTTAGATAAAGAGCTTTGTGATATCAGTGATGAATGATTTTTAACCTATAAAACATTGGTTTAAAAAATTTTCTTCTAATGAGCCTATGGGCTCTTAGTCAAACATTTCGGAAGAATGCATAGTTATACTGGCATTATATTTGTTGGCATACTTGAAGCTCTAGAGTAGTATATTTTTGAATATGTCTGTGTCACAAGACTACTTCAGAGAAAAGTTACAGACATAGAATAAATTCACCTTAATTTCTAAATATTCATTAAACCTCAAACTTTCCGTTTTTGTCTGGTCTCCGAACAATACAGTCAAACAAGTTTCCATATATTTCACTTTTAAACTGTTATATTTTTTTTTTAAAGTTGCAAAATCCACATAAAACAGTCAAAACCTACACAATAATAGAAAAAAAGTAGTATATTCTATAACATGAAGAGGATAGCCAGAAATCCGCTCTTGGTAGCTGAACAATTAAAAATAATGATAACCAAAGAATTTTTTCCCTTATTTTTACCAAGGTACTGGTCTAAATTTCAGGCCTTTATCTGGGCAAATAGGGTGGTAGGTAGAGAGAGAGAGAGAGAGAGAGAGAGAGAGAGAGAGATACTTATGCTCATCAGTGACCAAATCATGACTAATTATTAATTGTTAATTGCTCACCTACTAAGACCTAATTCCTGTCTATTCTATCCTCAAAAACTTAACTCTCAACAACCGGTTACTCCCAAATCAAAACATTACATTAAAAGGAATCTGGCATATTTAATAACGACACACACTTACATAACATAAAATGTCATTACACTAAATTTAACAAAACTTATCTCATGAACAAGGAATAATTATAGGAAAGAACTTTTCTTTTTGAATGTATTTTTTTTTTAATTTAAANCAGATACAAATATGAACCATGCTCTTTGCACGGATCCACTTTTCATTATTCCTGCAACTATATCTTTATTATCTTTTATGAAAATTCTTCAATCTAAACCTTTGGCATTTCTAAGACGAGGAGAAATAACTATAGCCAGATTATTTCTTAGTTATTTACGAAGAGTTTGTCAAAATTTCTGAGTTTCGCGATTTTATATTTTTCCCACAATTCAATCACTTTTTGATTTAAAATAGAAATGACCTGCAGTAAGAGTCTTGAGTTCAATATTCAAAATTACCTTGAGTGATAAGGTATTGTAGAGACATTATTAAAAAGTTTCTTTAACCAACACATGAGTTAGACAAAACTATGTCGTAGCCATTATTTTTAAATGCTCTTTAATTTATAGAAAAAAAAAATAGATGTTAAGAGCTATCACCGTATTCAAAAATTTGTTCAAACAATATAAATTCCTGGTGAACGGCAGCATTTTTCTTAAATTAGAAGGTATGGAAGTACTTAAGCAGGCAGTAAGAAAGAAATATTTATTAAGGATCAATACAATGCACTACACATATCAAACGACAAACATAAAAGTAATATATTTTTTAATGTTTTTTCGAATTTTTCTTCTCAAGATAAATTTCAAAAATACAGCATAGTTTTAGACAATTTTATGATTCCGATTTCGCCTATAGAATGCCCTATCACCAATTAAATTTATTTTTAAATATTATGCGATAGGTGCACTCATTAACTATTTATAGGTTCTCAACAAGGTCAATGAATAACTCTTCAAGGTAAAGTTCATGCATTTTTTTTTCATGATTTACATTAAAGTGTTACTTTTTGTACATATTTGAAGTATTGTTTCAAATTTAAGTTTATAACAAATCCTATCATTTAACGTTTGTTTATGGGGCTTTAAAAAAACTTTTTTTCCACTGAGTATTAGGGTATAAGTAACCAAGGACTTCCAAGGAAGTA
Organism: Oncopeltus fasciatus; assembly: GCA_000696205.2. NCBI lineage: Eukaryota > Metazoa > Arthropoda > Insecta > Hemiptera > Lygaeidae > Oncopeltus > Oncopeltus fasciatus. The sequence continues at coordinate 132,876 of KZ807988.1, forward strand.
GCAATTTATCTTGAAGTCAGAAAATCACTTCTTCATTTATTTTGGGGATAAACGAATGAAATTAATTACATCGCATTTACATATCATGTAATTAATTCCACTATTGAAAATGAGGAATTTTGTTAAGCTGAAATTTAGGGATGAATTTCTTTATTTACTTCCTCTTGATTAATGACTCATTAGAAGTTCACGTAAAACCTTAATGCAGGAGAAATTAGTCAGGTTTTTGACCAGGACCAGAAAAATAAAATAATCCAAAACTGTGGGGCAATTATTTTATTATTGCCAAAGTTTCGACTTAACTTATAATTCATCCTCAGAGCATAAATACGGTATACTCTATTACACTTAAAGAACTTTCGATTGGAATGAACTGGCAGAGATGTAGTGTATTATATGGCAGTAAACGATTTACTGATTAAATCAAAACTTTTAACTATGCAAATATGAAAAAATATAAATGAACTTTATATGTACCGATAGAGATGTCTGGGGAGATCTCCGATGGAGGTTTATGGTCACATCTCAGAGTGCAGAACTAAACTGAGAGACAACCGTTAAAATGGGTGGGAAGGGATTTGTCGGTACACTTCAAAGGTAGGTAACAATGGTCGGGTTATTGCTTTCAGAGGAAAGTTGAAAAGGCAGACACCGGGGATTATTTACCTGAAAGTTTTCTGTTGATTTATACAGGAAATGTAAAAGTAAGCTGAGAAATGTTGTTTTCTTTTTGCCCTGCATGTCATAAATAGAGGTAGGATTGAGATTGATGCGCGCACATTCCGAAATCAGCCTTAACTTAAGGAAAGGTTCTGAGGCCAGGACTGTAGCTTGATTATAAGCAGGTGTTTATGGTTGTTGCTAACATGAAGGGAGAGGGCCGAAGAATTCGAGCCACGATTCATAATTCTGTATTCATGTTTTTTTAATCTTTTATTGATATAAATCAATGACCAGCAAAGAGCCTAAACGTATATCCCTGCCAAGTAAGGATATTGATGGAAGACATAAAAAGAGTAAGGGATATGTAAGATCTNATTTAAATGAGAGTTTCATGTAAAACAAAAAAATAATAAAACCTTTTTAAAAAGTAGAAGAGTTATTAAAATTAACTTTAAAATGTCAAGTTTAATAAAATTGTTTATGTTGGCAGTGGATTCGGGAGTAAATTTATCAATTCATTTTTATCAGATGAACTATAAAGTATTTCATGCTTGTTCGAATTTGAGAAGGATGAGTGATGAGGCTAACACTCGGCTGAATATGATGGACGGTCTGATGGCTATCTGGTCGTACCTAATATCAGCGATTGGAATGCTGGACCACTCGACCGAAAGTGCTCCTACACTAAGGTATCGCTTCCAATACTCCAGAATATATATGTCAAATTTATATATAATTCTCACGAAGAAAACCAGTTACATGCACCAGCGAAATTGATATTCAATAGTTATACAAAAGAATATACATACATATTTTTTATGTTATATATTTTATGGACGCTCATATTTATATTATATGTATATACATATACACGCGGACATATGTGTACAGATCCCACCTACACACCCAATGTAAGATTACAGACATCATTTACCAATAGATGTCATAGAAATCAAATACGAATAGAAATTGTATAATGCTTAAGCCCAAGTTCACATTTCCACCCTCCCCCCCTCTCCAAAAAAATTTTACACCTATTTATATTTTTGTAAGTTTAGTATGGGAATAGAATTTTTAATGAAAAAAATTGTAATTAAGACATGGAAGATTCACAGATTTTTTTATCTGGGCTTGAATGAATGACTCATTCTCTATTTGAGCCTAGAAGAAGCCATCAGAGGATGAACGCAAGCTCGGCAAAAAAAAAAACGTTTCGACTCGTCAAGCCCGAGAGAAGAATCTATGGAGATTTCGGACATCACACTGATCATATTTTGCTCTTTTACTTGCACTGCTCTGCCACTCATAACTAAAGCAGTTGTTTTAAGTAGAAAAACCAATACAAAATATGTTTTCAACAATTGAATTTAAAGAGCATAAAGGCGAATTATACAACTGTAACATTTCATATTAATGAAAAAAAAATTTTTTTTCAAGAAGGTAAAGGGGTAAATTATAGTCTTTATGAAGCACCGGAAAAAATGTCTTGGACGAAAACAAGAATAAAAGCCACTTTGGGAGAGTGGAACTACAAAGTCCATTTAAGAAAAATAAGAAAAAATGAAGGTTTAGAATATTCAAGCTCAAGTCCAATCCAGTACAATGGTTGACTAATTATGTAAAGAAAGATAGTGGACTCGGATATATATGCATCAGACCGTACAAGGCTTGCCTCCTTGAACAGAAATTCATTGAATTATCACTAAATATTGAAAATATCCTATCAAAAACCTCTCCATAACTTCCTGCCTTTAAAATTCCTTCCTCTACGGTCCGACAGGTGTTTCCTGTTGTATTCTTTCTTTTTCGAGAACAAGTACTGATTAGGTGCCTTTCTCGATGTGCCGCAAGCATTTGATAGGTTCTGGCATCGCGGACTGTTGTTACAATTGAAATCTATCCTCCCAAGTACCCTTTACTTTATCATTCACTACTATCTAACCAATCGATTCTTTAGGGTTCGACAATGATTAGAGTACTCCAAATATTACCAAGTGGAGGCGGGAGTTCCAGAAGGTAGTGTGCTCGGGCTGATTCTTTACATTCTCTATACTGCCGATATCCCCTCCCATCCAAACACACTTCTTGCAACCTTTGCTAATGACCAAGCAATCCTTTCTTCCGATGTTGACGCACATACTGCCAGGAGAAATCTCCAACGACATCTTATGGACATACAGCGATGGTGCCAGCACTGGCGCATTAAGGTTAACGAAAGCAAATGCCGTCATGTTACGTTCACACTAAGAAAGAAACAGCCTGGCAGAATTTACTTTAATGATATTCCTATCCCTACTTCCGACTGCGTCAGATATCTAGGATTTCATCTTGACTCCCGACTAACATGGAATCAAAAGACAGGAACTAAATAGGAGATTTGGACAACTTTACAAGCTGCCAAACCGCAACTCAACTTTAACTGTGACTAACAAACTAACTCTATATAAGACGCTGCTGAGAACTATATGGACATATGGAGTCGACCTGTGGGGAACTGCTAAAACATCCAACATCCAAAGAATACAGTCCTTTCAATCCAAAATCCTAAGAATCATAGTTAATGCACCCTATTACCTTGCCAACTCTTTATACCACAATGGCCTCAAAATCCCTTTTGTAAAAGAAGTTATCAAAACCCTTTTTTTATAAATTCCACTTTGACCTTTCCATGCATCCCAATCCTTTAGCCCAAACTCTATCCAGTATTACCCATCCTAACAAACCACCACACCGCCTGAATAGGAAATGGCCGCGTGACCTCCTCATTGCCAACACTTCCTAATAAGAATTTTGAAAAAAAAAAACAATTGTAAATAGTATTATTCCATTGGGCAGCTTCTCCACCAAGCGAAATACACGCTAATTTTTTTTTTTTTTTTTTTTTTTTTTTTTATGTTGCATAACTTTTTATAGAGAAGAATATTAATTATTAGATTGTTGAGAATCCTAATAAAAATACTCCAACTTGATTTGTGTAGGTTATGTAGGACAAAAAGGACGATTTCCTTTAGTAAGGTAAAAGCTGATTCTGAAGCTTAGTGTGAGTATTAAATAAGTTCATATGTAATTTCCAGGTACATATTGGAAATAGCACCTGAGCTCTGAGAAGACCCCTCTCCCCCCCCACATCCAAACGTAATCCCCTTTTCCCTCTTCCACTTCCAGACTAAAAGGACTCGAAGCTTAATCAGCGTGTTCTGGAGAATCGGTATTTCCAGATCCCCGCTGCGGTTATCTACTTGGCGCGCGACATACTAAACCTTCCCGTCTTATCTCTACTGGAGGTTTAGACTCGCTTTCCAGGCTTCCAGGAGAAGACTACCCTTCGTCTTCCAGCTTGGGGCGGATCATTTGTTAAGGCATTCGTGGGGATTTTCAAGAAAACCTTATCCATTCTACACTATTTCAGCTCTTAGAACTAAATTTTAGTGTAGATTTTAAAGATGAATAAACTCCCTCGGGCAGGAATTAATGGAAGAAAATTCTTACAGTTATTTAACAGCTACATATTAGGTTTATAAACAAATACTTCAATATTTATGAATGAATGTTTCAAAATATTATATAAATATTACTACAACTAATTAGAGCACACAATCCACAGTTAGTACATTCGTTTTCCGACTACAACTTGCCAGTCATACATGTCCAATCACATCTCAAATACCGTACTTACAAAAAGATCTTTTTGTGGGACGTATTAATGGATTTTGATTTGATATTATTTTCAAGAGAGTGTTTGTTTTAATCATTTAAATACATGTTATTTTCTTATGATTTGGTTATTTAGCAGTCATAGAAAAATGGATAAATTTATGTTTTTCTTTATGATGAATAGTAGTCCGAATTGTTTCTTAATACTTTAATATGTTGTAGTACGAACCATCTGTGTCTGAATTTCATCGAATGATGGACTTCGAAAAATTTATTTTGATTCACATAATAAAGAGATACTATGAATTATATTTTATCACCCTATTGGCATCATATTAAAGATTAATTATAATTGTTCATTAATAATTTAAAAAAAAGTTTTAGTAAGTTTATTAATATGCTGCTAGGAAGCAGTTTTACAATCCGTCAAACCAGATTGGTAGAAACTATAAAAGCTAAAAGTTGAAATGGCGTAATAAAGACAACAAGAGCAACCACCGTTTCCTTAAGTAAGCATGGCGTACTGTCCAGGATGACAGCCGAGTTGTAGAACCTCAAGAAAACTATTGTTCCTGGTCATATACACAAGTGTAAGGACATAGCACATAGCTAACATGACGAGAAGTAAAACACAGCACACTACAACAACACTGGCCATACTCTCCTATCCCTATCAGATCTCTAGTCTGAGACAAATTGCATATTTTCTTATTCCTTTGCAAATTAGGGGAAGTCAGAAAATAGCTGGGGCAATAAAACCGGCCTTTATTCTCTCCCCTAATGTTGGGAACGTTCCAGAATACATGGTGGAGCCAACTGTTGACTCAGCAGTCAAAAGAGCTCAATGGTCAGCCATTCAATATAACCTCATTGTAAACAGCCTTCTCTATTTAAACACTCTCCGGAAACTGGAATTATACAGTGTGATGTATAAAATTACATCAAACTGCCTTTAAGATGGGTTACAATGTAAGCCGAATCGTTGGCAGATAATTTAAAAGAATACACCCTCTTTTAAATTGTATTTTTTAGAACTACCCTGACCGAACCCCAACAAAAACATGTAATAAAAAATCTCCCCATAAAAAAATTTAAATAAATAGTAATTCTGCAATAAACATAAATTAAATAAAATTAATCTTGAATCTATCCTGCCTTAAAGTTAGTGCTATATTTTCTTCTTTTGTGTCTTCCTCTAGCTCTCTTGACCACCAGAATCCTTGAACTACCAATGGCTTGCTCTAAAGTGTAGAGATAGGGGATCAGTGTCAGCAGTATAAACCTGCACCATTCCGGATGGCTACAATGTCAGCAGGAATGTGATTGGCGCGGTTTCGGGAGTTGTAAGGGTCGGGTCCGGTGGTGGAGGGGGCAAGAGGAGAAATTGAGTAGGATAGGAAGATATACAGACGGTGAGAGTCAGAAGAAGGACAGAGATACTGTGCAAGGGAGAGGGTAGGGAGAGTTAGTGTGTCTTGGTGTGTTTGTGCGCCTGCGCGAGTGTGTGTATCTGTCTCTCCTTCACTCTCTCTCTCTCACACTCTCTCTCTCTCTATATATATATATATAGAGAGTGAGAGAGAGAGAGAGAGAGAGAGAGAGAGAGAGGGAGTAGGAGGCGGGGTATGGGAGATCCGTTCATCCCAAACTTATTTACTGCCAGGACCCAGCAGGCCGACCGATACTAGTCCCGCACAGACCCTAACCCCACTAAAGATTTAGCCTTTTATAACTCGTTGAGGTTTTTCTGACCCTTTCTTTGTAACTCCCCTACCGGGCTCTGTGGAATTTTGGACGAATAGCATCCATTACTGCTATTTTATTGAGCTTGTTGCGATGGGATTTCTAACAATTAAAATGCACCAAATGGCCAGAAATATGGTTCTCATTGCATTAGAATTTGGACGATCATGAGGCCTTTTGCTCACTGTAGCCCTCTCAAATATAATAATTTCTGAATAACTGGGTTCAGATCATCTATGCTTTCATCTTGTCGAGACCAGGTAGAGAACAAGGGACATTTCATCTGGACATTTTCTCTTCAATTATAAAATATTCATTACTCTTCTTATTCATTCATTGTATTATTCTTAATTCGAGCAGTTCTTTAATCTTTTAAGTGACATAAATTTATTTTCCTATTACTCACTTATTAAATTTAAAATGCAAAAAGAAAAAGACTCATTGGAGATATTTAAGGAGGCTACAATTTTAGTAACAATTTAAAAAGCATGTGGGGGTTTTTCCAATAGAATAGAAGACGCGTACGATCCTTTTTGTGTGTGTGTGGTCTGTTAATTTTATAATTAACTACAATTTATAAAATTAACCGACACTCACGTACAAAAAAAGGATTGTATGCGTCTTAAGAACTTAAATTTTTTCAACACATGCTTTATTAGCAAATAATGAAATATTTCCAATCAGAAACATACGAATTAACTAACAAATTTAAATGAATTATGAAAGTAACTAAATATTCTTAGTATTCTGAAACAATATTCTTATTCAACCTTTTCTTTTGTCACATTCAAGTAAAGGAATCCATCGGAACAATGGTTCTTAATAAATAACTGTATCTAAATACAGTCTTAGGACCTCATCCAGTAATGCCCTCAAGCACTCTTTTCAAATTATACCCTCTTATATAGAATACTCGGACAGGCTATGGTAATAAGAGGATATACCCTTACTGAATAGCGGTATATCATCGGAATCCACTTGTCGATGGAATATCGATCTGACGAGAAGCAAATGCATGATAAAGGGCTCTACTGTTTCGGGCACGTATCAACTGAGCAGCTGTGCTCCACTGGCCCTTCAGTCCTCTGGGGGTACACATGTCCTAAAGTTCTAACATCGACTCCCTAATGAATGGCAGATGCGGTGGGAGTAATCACCGGCAACCGTAAAGGACGTCACATGGAGACATTAATTATATCACGCACAATATCCGGGGGACCGTTCGGACTTTGCAGGGAAATCTGCAGTTTCAATCACCCAATTTATATCTCCCAATTTTGACTCATCTACAATTGAGTAAAACAAAATTGCGGTTTACAGCTATCATCGAACTACTCCTTTAATGTTTTTGTTTAAATAATAAATAAAGATATCAGCTATAAATTTTTGTTCCAAAAAGAATAAACTGAATTATTGTTTGTACTCAGTTTTGCTTAATGACTTTTATCAAATACCGATTTTGGAAATTCCTATCTCCTTCTAAATCCAACATTAAAATTGCAACATTTCTTATAGGTTTATTAATTCTTCAGGTTTATTATTGGAATATCAGCATATTTATAAGTGCTTTCCAATAAAGACATATTTCATTATATTTCAAAATGGCTATCCTAANTGATGCCGCGTGTTCAAATCCCGCCCAGGGCAAGCCTTTATCAATAAATAAAAGCTTCTTCTAAGCCAGGGATGTCAACCTGTAGATAGTCCCTCCCTCATGGCCTTGGGTTGTTGTAGGGTAGGCTAACTCACACACACACGAACATACACAAATTTTCTTTATCTGCATTACATCATATTACAAGATATGTAACCACATATCATATATCCACAGAGATCATGTATCCCTCTCCATATCTTGAGGAAAGAAACTTTTCAAACTTTAAAATACGACGAAAAATCCGAGGTTCGGTAATATGGGAGATTTGAGGAAGTAAAAGGGTAGCCCCTACTTAGGCTCATCGTCGTCCTCGATCAATCCTCTTCTTGAGGGCTTTCGTCGGCTAATGGAGCCCTCGCCCTGAGGAGACAATAAATATTTTCCCTGTCAAACTTTCTAGGCCACTCTCACTCCCACCCTCGCTCACTCCTTCTTTATCCCACTTCCTCTCTCTATCCCCGTTCCCCTCTCTTTTAGCCTCGCCCTTAATTCTAACCCCTATCTCTCTTCCCACCTCACTTTTCCTTCCTAGTCTTTCTCTCTCTCAGTTCTCACACGAAACAAAAAGACCGAGATAAAAATAAAAGTGAAAACTGATTAATGAGTTCACTTTTCGTTCATCTCCATTAGTTTTTATTAAAAGTTTCATCCGGTTGGACGATTACATTAACTTTTTTTTGTTAAAATATCTTACATTTTATGCAGGAAGTTTCAGCTATATTACTTCTGATAAGTCAGGCTTTCTATTATAACTCATCAAATCATTTTTATTCGCAGACGTGTCATCAATTCATTAAAAGGTTTTATTGACTATCACAATTTACGTTATCTTTATTCAGCCGAAGTTTGGAAAGAAATAGGTGATTTTAATATAGAAAATTGCACAATATTTTTGGAACGTTATAATGCAAGTCTTTAGCATATATTTTAAAATAAACGAATATTTTGAATATCAATTTTTTTAGTTCCTTCCTGACTGAATCATAGTTATTCTTTCATTTTTCGATAAAAACCGTCCCAAAGAAGGATTTCACGCTCCAGGATTGAAGTTCAACAATTGAGTTCTTTTTGAAAGGCCTTACACTTTGATTAAATGACATTTGCTTGCCTACTAACTTTTAGGCTTAAAATATAAATTTTCATTTACCAATACTGTCTTATAATCATAAACTCTAAATATGAGAAAAAAGGAGGTTTGGAGCAGCATTTCAAATTCCTAATATTTTCTCACAAGCCTAAGTAAACCTCCACTAGCTCAACCCCACAACTTTACTGTAATTGTAATAACATAAACACAGTGATGCTAAGGTAATTTATCTAATTTTTCAATGTTGTAAGTAAGCCATATTTTACATGGATAAATAACGAATTAAATGTCTAATATCTTCATCGTAAATTTCAAATAAATGCTCTTACATTCCAAAGACAGACATCGGTAATATTCCAGTACCGTTTCCCTGAGTTCAGTGCTAAATTCTAACCTAGTTATGGTGTCCGATCATTCTTCTTAGGTTTTTATGGACTTTATAACTCTATAATTCAGAAACCGTTCAATACAACTCTCAATTTTTTTGTGTTTTATTCGATTTCCAACTAGTTATATTCATACTTATAGGAAAATTAATTTATCAAAATTTATTCAGAACAATTGCGTAAATATTATCTAAGCCACAACAAGTGTCAATCTCCCAAACTGGTCCTTTCAAGTATAATTATTTCCTATGAGACCTCACTCTACCACTTTTCTTATTATCTAAAGACCAAATTTGCTCACAAATATTGACAGTTTAATTATAGTTCCATACAAACTCCAGAACTAATTATAAAAACTACTATATCACAGAAATGAAATAAACTCAAAGCTGCCATTAGATGAACTCTTTTATGCACTTAATTTTTATAATAAATTTATAAATACTGAAATCTTTTTTCATGTATCAAATCGTCTCAACAAAAAGATGTAGTTATTTTTAAATAGTAGTTGAAGAAAAATTTAATATATAATTAAATAAATTTTACATGGAAAATATTTTCCATAAATATTGTACAAAATCAATATAAATAAATGTTAGAATTGAATTGTACCCGCATAAGAGGGGGTCCTATCTTTAAGAAAAATTGCATTTTTTTTTTCATTTGATAATTGCTCAATTACAAGTATATTAAGAATATTAAATTGCGTTTACCAACAATTTAAGTGAATTTACAAGAGCAGTATTTATTCTGTATCCTTTGCTTGAGATTCAGTTTAGATGAAAATTCGGGGATATGAAAGGAAACAGTAAATCCAAACTTATGTTAAATTCAAACGATCTAGGTCTATAATTCAAATTCTGCAATACAAAAAAGATATGAGCTTTTATCTCTAAAAGTAACGCGATCAAAGTAGCAAACACATAAAAAAATTTTAAATGCTAGATATAGTTAAATTAAGCCCCTAAACAAACAGATATCACTGAAATTTGTTAAGCCATTTTCACGAAGTATGAAATTGAAGCCCTAGGACTACTACAGTGGACGATGGTTTTTAGCATTTAGTAAAGTTTTTAGTTTTATTAGATTTTATGAACCTTTTACCAGAACTCTTAACGTCTTATTTTTTAAGAGATAAGATACAAAACAAAATGCTTAAGTGAAAAAAGGAATTATTATTTGTTATAAATACTCTTTTTTTTTGTCCAATGTACTTACTTAAGCTATCAACAATTTGTTAGATGAGGTTCTATATAAACTTGTTTTAACAATTACTCCAAAATATTTATTGTATTAATGACTAATTGATAAAGATAGTTTTAAAACAAATCCCACTTCCGACTTAAACGCATTTAACTTTTTTTCCCATTCAAGAATCAACTCATTAACTGTTGCTGAGAATCCGGTGAGGACTTTGAAAAAAAAAGGGGTGGGCGGGAAATTCATTTAAACTATAAATTGAATTTATCCTTAACAAACTTTTACTCTTGATAAATAAAATTAAGCTCAGGTTTGTGCTACTTTAACTTTAGTCCTGACCCTTATAGGAATTTCGCCTAATTATATTTGAACGTTAAGTGTCTCTTCCACTTCGCTTTTGCCCGGACGGTGAAAGTCAGTTCTCATTCATTGAGCCTTTCTAGTTAGACTTAACTTTTTCCAGCTAAACAGTTTATCAGTTAAGGAGTTCTCGACAATTATTAATTAATTAAGCATAAATGTGTATGATTTACGACACTATACCATATGTTCAAATAACAACCGCTCCCCTTGCGTGAGATTGATGATGTTATCCACAGATTGGAGTAAGGTTTTTCTTTGTTTTACCCCCTTTTTCCTCGCACTTTATTTCAACCTCTTCTTTTCTCTTTTCTTTTCTACTGCAGGGAAAAGGCGTTGGAGAGATAGTTGATCTTATCTTTTTCCCCTTCTTCTCAGGTCGGGCTAATGGTATTGGGTTACGGGTACCAGTAAGACGGGGAAGAAGGGTACGACCCAGAGGTAATTTGTACTGGTCATACGGGAAAACCCCCCGCTACTGTGACCAGCAATGTCACTCCACTGTTACGCCAGGTGCAATGTCTAGATTAAATCGTAGCAATGACATCGAGCCGCTGGGTCCCGTGAAATTTGTCCTTGGGCTTGTAGACTGATTTATATAACCTCTGAATGTTTTATATAACCAATGAGTTATACAAACTTTTAAAGAAATTAAACATAGTTAATTTGATAAAAAAAAGTATTTAAAGTGCTTTCAAGTTTGAAGGATGCTGGAGATATAAACAAGAAAAATTAATAATAATTATACCAACTTTATTTACCACTTGACAACTCCAAAAAAATAAATTACTTTGAAGTACAATAACAAAAATATTAATTATCCGATGCCAAAACTAATTATAATAATAAAATAAGTAGCACAGCAGTTCACAATACAAAAAAAAAAATTCCACACACGAGGATTTGTTTTTTCAAGTGGAAACCTAACTGTCGGTAAGGTAATTTTTTTGTTACATGCCAGCGTTGCCGGCAAACATTTTATCCCCAATTATTTCTATTAAAATCAACCGGTAACACCTTCGAGGGTAACAATTGCAGGACATGTCAAAAAAAGGAAAAGTTATGTTAAGATAAAGTGTAGGCCAGTTACAAAAGTATACTAATAAATGATGAATGTGGAAGTAACAATAGTGATTAATTGAAGGGTGTTTCATATAAACATGTTGTGAAAGCTGGCTGTCAGATAAATCGTCCCCTGCACAGCTATTTGAGTATGCATGTGCACTAATGGAGTATGAATGTTTGGAGAGAAGGGTGTATTCTCCGCAGGCGAATGGCGAGAGAGATAAGGATGAAAGTTGCCCCCAACTCCGGGCCACAACTCTGCCGGGACCGGGGTCTTGGTGGCGTTCCCTTCCGGCAGGGCCGTCCGGAGCGGAACCGAACAGTAAACCACGCGGCCATTGTGCTCGCTCCTTCAGATCAGCTACTGTCCTCCATGAGGTACTTCTTTCGTCGGGAGGTGAACTGCTTGCTGGGATCGGTCAGTCTCATTTGTACGGGAAGACGAAAAAGATTTTCACATACATAGCACTTACAAAGAAATTATTAAATATAGTAAAAATTGTGAGACTTTTATAATAA
>KZ807988.1:171626-182761 GCA_000696205.2 Oncopeltus fasciatus
CGGTAAATATAAATATTTTAAAATTTTTTTATTAATATTCTACTTTCATTTTCTAATACTACTTGTAAGAAAATTAAAACATTTGCTAAGCTGCTAAATGTCTGTAACGAATAAAATAAATAATAATTACCCAGAATCGCAAACTCCATTACATATATTATAATTCAGCCGGCATTGTTTACCATATTATGGCTAAGCAATAATCTGCAATGCCCAATACGCATATGCAAGTAAGCAAACTTCCTTCCTTCTGCTTTGTCGTATAGAAGGGAGCCATTATTAAAATGTTTGTTATATAATTTTTAGTTTTTTTAAATGAATTTCGTTCCACAAGTTATGGCAGCTTAGAAACAATAATTTTTTTAAAGGGTGCTTCAAGGTTACGTATTTGACGCAACCACTGTACGCTAGATAGTTGTAGTGTAAATGCAGCTATTGCAGCTTCATCCGTTAGTTCATTTCCTTCGGTACCAACGTGACCTGGGGCCCAAACCATCAGGACAGACATCCCTTACCCCGCCAGCATTTTTATTCCTTCCTTCAATGATGTAATCCCAGGGTGATTCGAGTACATTCAATTCTTGTAGTGACTTCAAGACTCCGTTACGACAACAAAATTGGCATGTGAGTTCAACATGACCTATCTGTGGAAATAACTCAAAACTCAGATACATATTAAATATTTTGGAGTCAAAAATATTGGTAGCGTTTGATGTAATTAAATCTTTAATCCCTAAATATTTATAAAGTATATTGTTAATTTTTCATTATCGGCTGGTAATGATGAACTCGCATCTGTCAAATCACGGATTATGTCATCAAAATTTTACAGTAACTCGATACAGGGTTTTCAACTTTTTTTCATTTTGATCAATGAAAAATTATAACTAGGTCTCACTTTATTTTAAGGAGTGAATAAAAAAATGTTTTGTTCAATTTATTTAATTGCATCTGAAGTAGTAGATACCAATATAGGCTGTTAATTAAATGCAGAATTGTTATTATACAAATTCATTGAATTGTTTGATTTAAATAAATATGGGTGAGCAGGATAAGATTGATTGAAATATACTCTGGAATTATAACTAATGTCGAATTTTGATGTATAAATATGATTGAAAGGTTCCTGCATCACATAATGAAAGTACTGCATGGTGCAGAATTCCTGTACTATGAAGAGTATCTGAATGTCCAAGAGCAGTTGTTTTGACAGAATCAAAAATAAATGACCTATTATCAAATTTAGCACTCACATTGTGTTGTAAACTCTAATTATAGTGTACAGTACTTTTAGAAATAAAAATACAATCAATAAATACTGACTTTTTGAAACATTTCTTCCGTACCTTTGCAATGCAGGTCTTACTAGTCAACTCATCAAAAACAAGTCCGTCTTTAGTTTAGGACAAGTAGAGGATTTGTAGAAATATCTTTTCTTATTGAAATGAACACATTTAGTCGAAAACTTCATCTTAGTTGCTTAAGCCGTCCTTGAAAATTTTCATCAAATGTTAAGAGGAAGCACCAATAAACTATTTCATGTAGTAATTTTAATTTTACAGGGAGCTAGAAAAAAAATACTCTACCTCAGCCGGTATCGAACCCGGGTCCCCAACTATCCGGGCGGGTGCGTTTATCACCCTTTCTAGCTCCCTTCTAGCGATTCAAATTACTAAATGAAATGTGGGTTTACTTTACCACAATCATCATCATGATTTGAATGTCAGGTAGTGGCCCATTGCCTAAACGAGAGTCTAATAAATAGCTAGCAATTTTAGGTCCGCTTAGTACAAGACGATATATTCGTCATACTTAGTAGTTAGACATGGAGTGCGGGGAACTAGAAATTATTCTCAGCTCCCTTGGTGGCGTAGTTGGTTAACACACCCACCCGGATAGTGTGGGACCTGGGTTCGGTCCCCAGGAGAGATAGAGAGTTTTTTTTCTAGCTCCCTGTACGATTCAAATTAAAAATAAAATGTGGGATTACAGTACCACAGTTATCATCATGATTCTATTTCTTGTAGTTTTCTTGTGAGGTTCTATATTTTCAAATTCCTTTGTAGGCCACCTCTTCGCCAATTCCTTGTTCTTTATTCATTAATGTGCATTGCATCTCGACTTCTAGATGCACTTGAAGGTGCAATTGTTGATCGTCCTTAACGAAAGCCACTTTGGATTTAAGATTCAATGTTCCTTTTTCCTCTGACCTATATAAACTTCCTACCAACTAACCTTTCAAGACTTTTACACAGATAGCTTGTAACGGAAATATATTTGTAGTTCTAGTCCTTCGCTTATCTTCTCAAGCCTCTGGTAATGGGATAAGTTCCGCTAATCTTCAGATTTCTGAGAACTGAACCCGCTTCCAACACTCGTTTAAAGTTTTAGGATCCAGCGACGTGATTATTGTGAAATATTTCTTTATCAATTGGAATGGAAAATGTGAGGAGAATTTGTTTAACTACTCTTGCAGGGTCTTGCTTAAGCTGTCAAAGACGATTGTTTAAGGGATGGGTCAATTCTTCCTTTCAATATTACTGACAGTGCTCAAGACTGTAATGGCCTTTGTGACCATTTCAAGGAGGCTGCAAATTTTCGCCAAAAGACTCAACACATGCTTCATTGAATATACACATACCACGTTGTCGCTTAAACTTTCTTAGAACTTCCCTACTTTTGCTAATTTACATTCCTCACAGTAACTGTAGAATCTATGAATAAATAGGTGCCATATGAAGAGCTTAAGTAAGTCGTTTCCTCTGAGCATTTATTATGGGTGAAGGAGGGTCATAGTGGTAACTGGTAGGAACATTGTCTTGAGGGAGGGGAAAGAGGACTGATCAGGCAGTGTGTAGAGGGCATGGTGGAGCATGGTGGAGCACTGGCATGGGGCAGGTCGGCGCCCATCTAGGAGCCTTAGGATTGATTACAATTGGTAGTTAGTAGATTAACAAAATTAAATAAAAAATAATAAACAAATATAAAGTAAAATAACATTAATAAATAAAAAAATTACATAATGAAATATTGAAAAATTATCTACATATAGAAAATATAAATGAATAATATGAGAAAATATCATACTTAATTTAAAATTCCAGTTCAAACAGTACAAAACAATTTCCCATACTTTCTGATAAATGAAAGATATTGTTAGCTTCATTCAGATCGTCAATTCGTCTATCATATTCTCTGGTTATATTCAGAATGTTGAATGAATCACCTTAGATTTTGGAAAAACTTATAGAAACCATGTTTGTGTGGGGGAAGTTAGTCTGAACATATTATTTAGACAGTATAAATGGCAGTAGGCAGATTTCGTGAAGAAGTGTATCGAGTTACAAACTCCAAACCTATGCTACTATGTATTACAAATGTGTTATGTTTTGAGAATGTTAAGTGTGTTATTAATGTCCATCAGCTTTTTTATAAGCATTTTTGAGTAAAATAAAGACAGTCGATATTCCTATCTTACAAATAGTGAACACTGGAGTTAATGGGAGTATCTTTTTTTTTATATAGGATGCTCTGACGTCATACTTTGAATTTATCAATGTAAGAAATTCATTAATTGTTGATACTGACTGTCAAGTCCTGAATGACATATAATTCACGATTTGTACATAACAATGAATTTGCGATTCTTAAGCTTAGTTAAATTTCCAAAATATTCCCATACTTATTCTGAGACAAGGAATCTTTTCTTGAATTTTTTGTACGCCTCTAAGAGGTAGACAGTAGGGAAGTAGAGGCAAGGAAGTAAAGGTTTTTACGCCAGTCTCTCAGGGAAAGAGCTAGAGCTGAAATCCCGAGAGCCTCTAAGATGGCCGAGATATACACACACACTGGCACGCACCCGCACCCACAATGCCTTGCAGAGGCTAGACAGACTTTTTATACATCGCTAACACAAAATACGATCCGTGGCATTTAAAAATAACTTTAGATTACCTCTCGTAGTTTGATTTATAGATAAAGCTCCTAAATGACATACTATTAATACAACATAATAAGTAATATAAAATAAGTTTCATTCATAAAACATGTATTTATTAAATGACTTCGTATTACTTTGGAGCATGGGTAGTGGCTTTGCCCTGAGTGTGGTAGATGAAGGACCTCCCAGATAGCTGGTGTTCATCAATCTACCGGAAATATGTACCTCAATTTAGAGTAGTAACCATCTTTTATATATTTTTGTAGCACACCAAAACATAAATTTATAAGCTCATAAGTCATTGCCAAGTGTTTTCACTGTTTATATGAAAATAAGTATTATGATTTGAAGTTTAAATGTTCTTGAGATAGGAAAGGATTCAAGGAGTAGCTAAGAGTACTTTGTTCTTTAAATTGAGATAAAAAATTATTATACTTAATAACAAAGTATCCTATTACAAATAACAAATAATGAAATAAGGCTTTTTATTCAAAAACATCATCCGAGATCTAATCCACCTTAACATTTTAGCTATTAAAAAATAGCCCTGTAAAGGAAATAACAGTCAGTGCAATAGAACTATCTAAAATCTTTTTGTATATTTTCAATGTTAACAAATCAAATATAATATTTTAAAAAAATATGCATTCACAAACACACAAAAACACTCACACACAACACAGTCTAGGTGTGTGTGTGTGTGTGTTTTTGTGAATGTTTTTTCTATATTTTTTTTTTAGATCTAGGGAAGGAGGACATAGCTGAGGGTGACCATGGAAGTACAATGATAAAACGGAATAGAGGTAAGGTAAAGTGTCGCTAAACTGCAGTCTATTTCCAGTCACACATTATATACATACATAATACTTACTTGTGAACTACTAGGTAACCAACTTACTAGGAAACGCCTGATAAAAGTACCTAGAACAAAAACAAAACATAATATATAATACCGACTCCAATTTTTCAATTAGCCTGTGTCATTAAAAAAAAAAAAGAAAAAAGAAAAAAGAAGAACAAGAATAATACACTATAATAAAATGCATTTATAGAACCTCGGGAAATATATTTTAAATCTTATATTATAATTATTGATAATAAAATTACATTGTAATTCGAAAAAATAAATATAACTATTATTTTTTGTGGTGTATAATCCCACGTAATTTTTAACAATTTTTAGTGCAAGGGAACAAAATAAAAAATCTAACTGTCCAAGCCAGGACTCGATCCTGGATCTCCTGCTATCCGGGCCGGTGCATTTACCGATTATGCTACCGGGACAAGTCTAATTATTAATGTCAGCTCCTCCGAGCATAAGACGATATATTCGTCGGCCTCGGAGGTTAGACTCTCGACACTAGTGCGGGGAACTTAATAACTTATCAGACTTGTCCCGGTAGAAAAATTGGTAAATGCACCGGCCCGGATAGCAGGATATCCAGGTTCGAGTCCTGGCTGGGACAGTTAAATTTTTTATTCTGTTCCCTTGCACTAAAAATTGTTGAACAAATATAACTTTTTTCTCATATCATTTAATTAATATCAGTAATTTAATTCCCATACGTCTTATTGTAACTTGTGGCTCGAACACATTTTAGATGTCGGGGGGTTAAGGGGCCGTTAAGTTATATATTTCAAAAGATATTTATCATAATGAGGGGTATAAAGAAGGAAGGGTGAGGTGGATTATCTCAGTTCCTCCAGTTGTTTTTGGAGGAGGGTAAGAGTCTTCCAGTGAACTCTGGAGAGATCTACATTTCTCCACCATTACTCATGGACTTCTGCGGGGGCGGGGTCCGTTTTTCCGAATGTTTATCTGAATATATTTTGAGTGACAGATAAGGGATGGCGGAAGCTAATCCCGAAAATTGCCGCCAGCGTTCCTTCTCCTCCAGCCCCACCACTTATTTCAAAGGGATACAAGAGACAGAGAGAGAGTTAGCCAAGAATAATATATCTCTCTAAAGAAATTTTATTTATGTTGCTTTTTCAAATGTTTTTTTTTTCTTTTATTTATATGTTTTGTTATCGCTTGCAGCTATTCATACTATATGTTTGTTTAATACGTAGATAAAACTATTTTGATGAATAATAAACATAAGGCGCTAATAGTGAGACTCTACCCCTCAAGTAAAATAAGTGATTTCTCGCTAATATAATCGCAAAAAATTATAAAAAACCAATATTTTTATTTTAGTTTTTGTTAATGTTCATAATGATGATTTAATTACCAATTTTATTTTGACTGTAACGAATTGAGATTTTTGATAAAATCAGGAGAGGATTAGGATTAGGATCAGATTATAGAGCGATCAGCACCATGGTTATTACGCCCTGACTGTTGGGTTAATCAATTTTTTTTCATAAATGCCTGTTTCTCTTAAAATGCACATAAGTTTGCCTACATTGGATTCATGATTTGCCAGGGATGCTGACAGTTGTCTTGGGAGGTTTTTGCATGTAAATAGGTTGATCTTTAGTGATTAGATGCATGTGGGTAAGATTGATGGAGATTTATTACTGATGAGGCAGGTTCACATTCATAATCTGCATAGATTTTTTTTTAGATTTTCTAATAGATTTAAATTCCTATAATCGAAAAACTACTAATACTGAAATATTGGTGTAACTAGTTATTATACATCATAAATGTAAAAATAAATAATTATTGTAGATCATTTGTTTAATTACTATCTTAGCAAAAAAAAAAACTAAGTTGTTATATATAATAAATAAACATTATTGTAATATATGAAACCCATATATTTATTAGTTAATGGTATTTATTACCAACAGGTATTTAACTGTTTTTGTGGCTTATTTAGGTTAATTCTTATAAAAGCTTAATTCTATAAAACATTTATTTTATAGATATTAACTATGTGGAAATAAAAAATGTCGGGTGTAAATACTTTTATAAAGACATGTCAGGCAAAATTCTCACATTTATATTGGTATTATACACACACACACACACACATACTCACTGTGTGGGTGTGTGTTCCTTTCGTTCCTTAGTGTAGGTTTCGTTTGTAGGTAGCATTTGTTTTCATTATAGTATTGGTATGTCTCATTTAGGTACTATTGTACTGAAAGCATTATATCCTTAACTAATTAAGTTGCACACAATACATTATTATATATATTCAGCTTTATAAAAGTAAATTTATTATCAATCATGTATAATATAAACATTTTATATCAGCCCTGAAGAAAAGAGAATATATTTTCTAGTCCTCCCCTAAGAGAGAGCTAATAGACAAACATCTAGGAGGAACTGCAGCAATACGGTGCACAATATGCCGTCCAAGTTCACGAACTAATAGCTTCGGAGTTCATGAAAAGCACAGAAGAAACGGGGTACTTACCCTGGCCCTTAAGCATGCGAGTCGGGCACAATACCCACTAGTCCAAAGGCACCCCCCACCCTACCCCACCCTACCACTCTCCTTACACACACATACACACTGAAACAAATACAATTTGACAGAACGGGCAGGCTTTTTGCTTAACCATAAACTCTTCTAACAGTAGGATATTAAACGGTATAATTGTCTTTAATATATTTGTCATAAGGTAGATTTAGTAGGGAGAGTAAAATTTAGTTTATAATATAAAGGCTAAAGCAAAACGGTTTATCTGAGTATAAATACATAAGTGCATACGCTGCAAAATAAAGCATAGAATGGGGAGAACATGTAATGGAATATTAAAATTCATACATAGCAATCTCCATCATTATCCCCCCCAAAGAAAGGAAAAATTTAAATCATTAATATACTTTCCATGCAAAAGCGTATAGTTTAAGTGCATATATGTTTGTTACACAATTTCAAATATATTTCTGTAATCATGTGAAGAAGAGAAGTATAGTTTAAATGGAATAAATATAATTATGGAGCTGTTCACCCGCAACTTCTATAGAAGGAACAGAAAATCTGTTCCAATACATAAGCGAGAAAGACAATGATATATGTAAATATTATTTTTTGTAGAATTTAATCCCATGTAAATTTTACTAATTTTCAGTGCAAGGGAACAGAATAACTGTCTGGGACAGTTAGATTTTTTTATTCCATTCCCCTAAACTAAAAATTAGACAATGATATTCTTTTTCAATTAAAGGGACTATTTACGAAGAAACAAACACCAATAGGAATAAGTTAGATAGTGGGTTTTAAGATAATTTTACTATTTTATTGCATAATTAAATAAGACTCAGAAGGGCAGATTGAGCCCTTGATGCGATACACAAAAATCTTATTTCGATAAATTGGTGCGCCTTTACCCTATGAAATCTTTAGAAATACCTGAAAATTTGATGAATGATTGATATAGGGGTTGCAATTTAAGTCGTATTAATTAGTGAAATCCCCTCATAGAGAAATCTGAAACCGAACACTTCAACTGGCAAAGATCTCTTTGCCTAGGAATTACTCATACGGTCTCGAGAATATGGTTTTGGCGGAGCGGAGTGTGGACATTTTAGTGGGATTTTAAACAGAACAATCACTTGTTTCAATTTAAATTAAACACCATTAGGCAGCGAAACCATTTCCTCACTAATGAAACCTTTTAATTACTTAATAAATGTATATATTGTATAGCAGAGAACAGCCTGTCTTTAAGTTGCTAATCAATATGTTTCCTTCTAAATATTTCTAAATGGCTCGCTTAAGTATTACTTGCGTAATTAAGAAAGAAAAACAATGTTTACAATTTTTGTACTTTGTATTTATAACGAAAAACATTAAAATGAAAGAAGTTAATTCTTGAACAAACAGTCTTTTATGAGACAAATTTTAAAAATGTCATTGACTGATTTCATATTTACTATTTTTATAGTAAATAAAAGTAGGAATGTCCATCCATTTTTTTATTTTAAAAGTATGGAAGGTACTCTCATACCTTATATTCTCCGTCTTCATTGGTTTCTGTACACCATCTCCCGTTGGCGAGCGCTTTCGGACATTGTCCATCTTCTGGCCGAATACATACGTTCACTGTCACGGTCCGTATTCAANGAAAAGCTCACTCCGCCTCGAACACACAGTTCGCCATCATTGTCTTGCCAAGTTCACAGGTGTGCGGTGGTCTATTATGTCAGTCTGGAACGGCTGACTATCTATAAACTGAACTTCATCAACCAAGTAATATCATGATCTTGTTATTATAGATATGAACACATTTTCCATACTTCATTTAAGATGAAGATTTATATCTTGTAGTGTAGATGAAGAAACAATTATGAAAGGGCTATCTTCAAAATATCATAGAGCACAAACTTAAAAAATCTCATCACACTCTTATTTTTACATATAATTTTTTTTTCGGTAGTTCAAATAAAACGAAGAAATTATTAATTTTTGTTTTCGTAAGTTTTTCACTTCCTCTATCGCCCCCACGAATTAAAATAAAAACCAAAAAATAATTTCCGTCAATCATTTATTTGCTTAAATACAGAATGAGTTTTTATAATTAGAATAATAAGGGGGCAACCCTACACTCTAAATTACATTTATAAATATTTTATTTGGTTGTGGTTTTTTATCCTACGTAAATTTTAAACAATTAATGAGAAGGAACAGAATAAAAAAATCTATCTGTTCTCGCCAGGAATCGAACCTAGATCTTCTGCTATCCGGGCCGGTGTGCTAAGCCGTTACACCAGGACTAACTAGATAGCTCATTAAATTCCCTCTACACTAGCGAGAGCCTAACTTACGAGAAAGACGAGAAAGAGTTTATTCTGTTCCCTCTCATTAATTGTTTAACTCTAAATTACATTATTTGATAATTTCCTAAACATATATTTACTGCAAAAATATTCCGAATTATATTTTACATTAACTGTAATTTTTTATAAATAGTTTTATATGTGTAAGAGAAAAGAAAATGATTTTTCAATTTGATCATATACTAATCCCCTACCCCTCTCCTTTTCGACTGATTTCGACCATTAGCAAAATGACGCAAGATATTAAAACAACAATCTTAAATACGGAAATCGGTTGCTTTATTTTGACATTTGCGGACTCCATGCCACATAAAGACACACCCCCAACATCCAGATAGAAGACTGAGATATGTACTTGTTGATTAGGAAGTGGGTGGAGGAGTATGAGAAGACTGTCGGACGAAGATATCGACCAAACACAGCCCCCCTTCCGGGACCGCTGACATTACAGGAGGATGAGGCTACGGCCTAATGTTGTCGAAGCACGTCAAGGCTGTCTCGCGAGATAAGTATCACCAATCTCCAGAGAGCCACCCAAACTCTACATCTACATCACTCTTCCAAGATAGGCCCGCATAGGTTCCACGTTCCCTCGGCATACCACCTGCTTCGTCCTCAACTCTCTTTAGCACAGCCTAAGGAAATTCTCTTTAATATTTATATATCTTTCATTGAATTAAATGTAAACAATTATTTCATATTTTCATATAATATATTTCTTCCTACTATCTCAGGATCTACCACTTAAATTTACCACATTTTCAAATATAAGAAATACATTTTAATAAAAAAAAACACTCGAAAAATGCAATGATTAATAATGCTCTATGAAATTACATTTAATTTGAAAAAAGAGAAATAAAAATAATAATAAATAAGAATAGAACTAAAAAAATTGTATGTTGGAATAATGGAAATAACGGGATTTTAAACAGAACAATCACTTGTTTCAATTTAAATTAAACACCATTAGGCAGCGAAACCATTTCCTCACTAATGCAACCTTTTAATTACTTAATAAATGTATATATTGTATAGCAGAGAACAGCCTGTCTTTAAGTTGTTAATCAATATGTTTCCTTCTAAATTTTTGTAAATGGCTCGCTTAAGTATTACTTGCGTAATTAAGAAAGAAAAACAATGTTTACAATTTTTGTACTTTGTATTTATAACGAAAAACATTAAAATGAAAGAAGTTAATTCTTGAACAAACAGTCTTTTATGAGACAAATTTTAAAAATGTCATTGACTGATTTCATATTTACTATTTTTATAGTAAATAAAAGTAGGAATGTCCATCCATTTTTTTATTTTAAAAGTATGGAAGGTACTCTCATACCTTATATTCTCCGTCTTCATTGGTTTCTGTACACCATCTCCCGTTGGCGAGCGCTTTCGGACATTGTCCATCTTCTGGCCGAATACATACGTTCACTGTCACGGTCCGTATTCAAC
>KZ807988.1:189039-204554 GCA_000696205.2 Oncopeltus fasciatus
TTTTGCGGGGGGGGGGGTTAAGCAGGGTAGATGTCAATATAATACGAGCAACTGTTTTCAATGAATAACTTATTAAACTCATACATGTCGCTAGTAAATGAAAAAAAAAATAGTGGCTAAGTTCGTTGATGAAACAAGTCGTACCAAAGGGATTCAGGGGGGATTCGCCTAAAATGTAAATTCCGATTAAATGAGTTATTCTCGTGGATCGGACGTAGCACTTAGTTAGATTAGTGCAATGAAATCGGCCATTTGTTAAGTTATGTGATGATGCTTTAATAGCAAAGCTAAAGGTTCAGCTGTATGAATGATCCGGCTTTTTAAATGAATGAAATGAGACTGAAATTGAAGGTTTACCTTCTTATCATACATTTCAATTACATATGTACTGTGCAACTCCGCAAGCTAAGTCGGTAAATAAATACAAATTAATAAATGAAAAATCAAATTCATGATAAAAAGGATTTCAAATAATTTGGATAATAATTTTCCTAGACCAATGACAATATGGAATGCAGAATTACTTGAAACCTCTAGTTGTAATTATTGTACGAACGCACTATTGGAAGTAATTTTAATAAGAGAATGAATTATTGATAAAATAGTTACTCTTTTGAAACAATAAAAAAAATATGTTTGGGGCGTTGTGGTCGTTACTCTGAAATATGACGCTTGACTAAAAAATTCAAAAGCCCAGGTGACTATACTTTTCATTTAAACGCCTTATAATACGAGAAACTAAAATGGATATTAAAAAATAATAAATATATTAGTTTAAAAATATACATTTTTAGATTTCGCTTCACTAATTTGTTTTAAACGGAATATATATTGTTTCTATGAGCGCACGTGTGAGTGAGGAGTTTTGTGGTTCAAAATTTAATTCTTAACAATTAACAGTTAAATTTGTCAATGTAATTTAATGAAGCATAGACTTGATAATTTCACAAAAAATATTTAACGTCTCTTTGACAAAAAAAAATTAATTAAAACTTTATTATTGGGTATTAAGTACACTTCCGCAGTAAACTTCCTTTTTTTTTTTTTTTGTATATCTATTTTATAATGTATTTATCTTCATATTCTTAAAATAAATAAAGATGTATTAATTCAAAAACATTTTTATTGAGACTATAAAAATGCCTCTACTGTTATAAAAATAGCATTATGAACATAAAAATTATGTTTATTCGTTTTCTTTATTAATTTATTGCATTGTCTGAGCCTAAAATTTAAAAAAATACCAACTTCATTAAAGGACATTTAATAATTGTGCTTGAGTAGCTGACTTAAACAATATGGTTTCTTTACAAGATAATGCGATTATTAAATCTTAAAACACGAACATGTGATTTAAACAATAATTTATAGTAAATCTCATTAGAATAATACATTCTCTGTCATTGAAATATCTTCTTTTTTTTATTATTTAAAGGTATTTCAATAAAATATGTAAAGTTTTACTTATTTCAAGTTATAAAAAATTCATCTTGGAATAAAATTCCCCTTCAAAAGAGTAAAGTTCTCAATAAACCCAAAAAGGTTTTCTCCAGAAAGGCAATAAAGTAAGAAGGTTTAAAACATTATGCAACATTTTACTGTTTCTTTTAAAATAAAACTAATATTAAGAAATTCATAAAGAGGCTAAAGTTATACTTTGCTTGAAATACTGAAATATTAACAGCCCTTTAAAGAACTCCCCATAATTTTCGATTACATATTATCACAAAAATAAAATTATTTATCTCTTTGACGAATATTTAATCGAGAATGAATTAAGTAAAATATTTTTAATGACTTAATTTTTATTATCTTCTCAGTGGGCGCGCCCCTTTTAAAGAAAATCCGACTTATTGCTATTGTTCTCATACATCTTGATCATCAACTTCTCATCTTTGTATTTATTGACATTTCTCAAATCCACTGACAAAACATCAAACATTTTAGCACTAATATTATATCAATAGCATAACATGATAACAAATCATTCCGCTTTATAAACATAAAATTAAAATTGACCGCACAAATAACCCTTACTTTAATTTTTTTAAATTTCGGTGTGAGAGAATAAGACTTTTTTTTCGATAAGTAAATCTGTTTTGAGTTTCATTGCTCTATACCAAATATTACTCATTATATTTTTTGAACTGTTAGTTTGCTTATTTTATTGTAAATCTAATTAAAATTTTGTTTTTCGGATAAAAATACAATTTTTTTTTTTTTAATTTTTTCATTAGAAGATTTTAAGGGAATGGCTGGAAAATTAAGAACTAAAAGTTTCATCCTGGTGCTTAAATTTTCATAGTGTCACAAGGGTAATTTAATTCTAAATTGTTATTCTATTAAAGTGAACGTAAAACGCAAAACAAATTTTACCACCTTGTACTCTTAGTTCGTAGAATGCCCTCTTACCTCCCATTGGTCCCCCTGTGCCGTTTTCTTATAAATCGATATATCGATTTAGCTCTATTGATCAAGACCAATACTTAAAGTCAATCTTGATCCATGTCAATCGGATGCCTTGTGATTCTAAGACTAACAGTTCCTTTCCTAAAGGGTTCTTATGTTCGTCATGAACACTTTTTAACACTTAATTTGCATGTTAAATCCAAGTTTTCCATGTCATCAATTGAGAACTAGCAGTCTTATTGTAATGTACCACCTAATTTTCGGCTTTTAACACGCATGTACCGTATGTGTACTAGAACTAGGAAAACCTCATTACTCATAGTTATAAAGTAAAGCGATTGAGGGTTAGCTAAACGCCTCCATTCATTTTTTTCTCATTTTCTCTATATTCATCATTTCAACCAGGACATATAAGACTGTGCATGTCCACTTAAGTACTTGGATCATCGATTGTCCATGAGAGGTAGCGTTTCCAAAAGAGAAAGGAATGGAGAGGAGGAGTCGGTAGAAAGTTTGATTATCGGGACTTTACCGAGGGATGGCTGTCGGGTCAATCCCATTTCCAGGCAGACAGCAAGGGTAGAAGCTAATGTGTGTTTGGCTTTGTTCCTGAATCATTCGTTCAAAACTCCCGCTCCCCTCCACTCAGAACATAAACTCTTGCACCTGAATAACTTGTTTCTTGATAAGTCAGCTACGAAATTCGGCGAAGGGCAAAGTCTACTAAAAGCACCCCGAGAGCATCAATTCTTGACTCGCATAAGCTGATTTGTTGAAATCATTTATTAGCAATAAATTTGGGTTTAACTGTAATTGATTAATGCACTCGAGGTTGTGAATCAAAGTTAAAACCGTCTAAAACTTTATTCACTTGCCATAGTGTATTTACAGACTACTAATTATTAAGTCACATAGTGTCTTTAAAAATCATAAAAAATAAATAAAAAAATTTTGAACTTACAATGCACTGTTAGTAAGTAGTAGTTTGGTATGCATTAATTACTGATAAACTGAATTCTATGTGAGTTTGAAGAAGTCTTCTTTATTTATTGAAAATTATTATAAAACGATAATGAATATTTTCGAATGTGAATATCTTTGGGCACGTAAATTTCGTAGACTCTCCCCCCCCCAAAAAAAAAAATTAGAGTAAAATTAAAATAATTTCAGGTAAATATCTAAAGAGGGACGCCAGGCTAGCTCAGGGGATCCGTTAGGGTCTCGCAATAATGACTCCGCGGGTTCAAATCCCGCCCAGGTCAATCTTTAATTTATAAGTAGAAGCTTGTCCTGAGCCATGGTGTTAAAAATGGGGTGGCAACTTGTAGATAGCCCCTTCCTCCAATGATCCTAAGTGGTTTCAAGGGAGGCTAACACAGCAAAAAAAATATATCTAAATAAATTGTGAAACTTCAGTATAAAATCTAAAGTGCAATCATTGTATCTGAAGGAAGATGGTTTTTCAAGGAAATGCTTGTAAAGGTTAATATGCCCTGATTAGTTGGCCCTAAAAAGTAGCAGCTTTATGATCCGTGAGCCATGGTCGCCTCGTCTTTACACTAGAGAGTCAAAAGTATATGATCGTGTGACGTAGATCTGCAAGAGATGCATTAATTGAAAGCAGAAAAAGCGCTATCAAGCGCAGCACGTAACGAACCACATCCACAACTCCATGCAAGGATGCGATAGTAAGTCGTCTGGGCTCCTAGCCTTCCAATACTCGGCATTTTCCATTCATCCTGGAAATTGAGTACTTCAATACATAGGTAAAACCTTCCTACACCAAACCAAATTAATACATGAATCACTTCTTTTCAATGTGTATGTAAAATTTTCAATTTTAAATGCATGGGGTGCATCTCCGAACCATTTCCGATCGTACTGGCGTCAAACATGTTGACATTCTTTCTCCGCTACTCCAGACAGCGTCATTCGCGAGTGAGAATTAACACCGAATAACCTATTTAGATATTCTGCCTCGCTTTAGCAGATGACCTAGCTATTTTGATACGTTACGTGACGTTAAAGTCACAGCAGTCAATAGGAACCCTTAGAGAATTTATCGAATGGGTTAGCCTACAAATGTTACTTGAAAATACCAAAGCCATGGGCCTAAAACATGTCATCCAAAAATTGATCATGACATACGGACGCTCCGACCGAAATGTAGAATCACAAACACATATACCATGAGTACTGGAACTGAAGACCTGGAGGAAGCCCAGACGAACCCAACAGACACCAAGGACAAGAACCCCTATAGGCAAGAAGTTAGCGGATGGATTTTGCAGCAAGTATCCTTTAAATATAGCAAAGACACTCTAGTGACCATTCTCATAATATATAGAGGGTGTTTAAATTATTTGTTACACTCACATTAGGTACGAGCAACCATTATAAGTGGTACTTAAAAAATAATTCTTTGTTAAAAAAAAAGACTTATTCCTGGTAAAATAATTATTTTTTTAATACTTTCCAATAAATTATACTTCATAATATACTAAAGAAAAAAAAACGTCAATACTCTAACATGAAAATTTAGAAATAATAAAACAGACTCTATTTATTAATACACTCCATGTGATGAACATGTATATAGTCAAACTTTATGAATTGTATTAGCCTGTACAACGAAATTCTTTTTTTAGCCTTGATAATCAATTAAATATTTTATTTACAATAGTTGTTGTTATTTGGATTACATGGTATCTCAAGCATATCTAAGAATGTACAAAAATAGTTTAAACAAATACTTAAAATTGATTTATCGTCCAAATGAACAAAAATATATTTGACTCATGTTCAGAAACTTTTTCCTCGGTGAAATAGCCAATAAATCGAAATAAAGGATTGTACAGGTAGAATTCTGCTAGGAAACATCAGATATCATCCACATAACTGATCCATATGAATGAAGTTGTTTTTCCTTATCAGAAAAAGTTGCTCCATTCGGCATTATCAGGCTAGTGTAATCACGGTACTTCATAAATATTTCTTTCTAACTGTTCGCTCCGAGCAGCGGGGCCGAGATAAACTCACACTATCTCTTCAGTAACCACTATTAATGAACACCCTTGCATCGAGGAAGGGAGATTTCGGCCCTGGGATGAGAACAAAGAAAGCCAACTGTGTTTGGAGAGTTTTTAGTACTGTAGTCTGTTTGGCAGGAACTGCACTAATAATAAATCACTTGTGCTACAAGCCCTTGGGGGAGGCAAATTTTCAAAGTCAAATGTTTGACAAACGATCAACAGGAAAATATAGATGGCGGCTCACCTAAAATTTTACCGAATAATGAGGAGCCGATAGCTACTAAAGAAATATGAATTATAGTTGATATTAAATAAAAAATAAATTCATAAATATATAATATGAATAAATATTCTTATGTTATTTGCTTATATTGTATACATAAATGTTCCTAGATTCACTTCACAATGTCTAAGTTTACTACGTTTTTGTTTTCACAATCATTTCTCTCTAGTCGTAATTAATCACATTATCACAGACCAATAAAAAGTTTCTATGCCTTAAAAAGTCGACAACACATTTATAATATAATCTAAAGGGTTATTATTATTTCTACCACTAATGAATATAGAACAGAGATGTACAGAAACCAATGAAGACGGAGAATATAAGGTATGAGAGTTCATTTATAATATAGTATAAATAATTTCACATTCTAATATACATATAATGGGTATTCTATTTCTATTAATAATGCAATAAGGGGATAAAAGCCAAAATAAAACTGTTGCCTTGAGACAATTAACCCGTACAAACATACACATACGAATATACCCGAATATGTAGGTATGTGAGTTCAGACTTTTATATGAACGATAAAACTACAAACTATTACACACACACACCCACTCACTAACATAAAACGGAACACACTAATGACACACACACACACACGTTTAAATACCTTTTTTTTTAATACTGTAATGCTTTAGTGAGATATATCTAGAGCAATTGGACATATATCAACTCCTGTAAAACATTCTTACATATGACGTATATAAACATGCTAATATATATATATTTGCTTTCTTTAATAAATTTAATTACAATTTTCCTCATCTGTTAAGCTATGCGAGTTTTCTATTCTTTAGTTTATCTATTTACAATGTCAAAACTTTGTTTCCAGCTGTAATATATTTTATTCTACTCTTTTGTCTTCATTTTTTCTAGTTTTATTTATTTGTTTAACATATTTTTTTTTATTACTAACACAACAACCCTAAACTTAAGTCCCTCAGACACCTTACATGAATGAATCCTCTACCTCTGTCTTTTTCCCTCTTGCAGAAATCGTAAGAATCGTTTCTGTGCTACTTACAGAAAAACCTCAGTTCAAAATCTCATAATTCTCCTGGTAATACATCGATATGGCATTGTATTCCTTACAACACAATACAACCTAGTTATCTGTACATCTATCGTTTGTGCTGAATATTTATTTAATACGAAAAACATATCTTAAGAAAATATTTAGGACTTTATGATAAGTAATGAGCGCTTATGAACGATGTGAATGATAAGCGCTTCGCTTCCTTTTCTACAGAATTGAGCGACCCATAGTGAAGTTATCATTAATTTCTCATATAATGGAAATAATCAGATTTTACAGTGGCTAATGAGAGAAGCACCGACTTCCGAACATGATCCTTTCACATATGGATGAATTAGAATATTACTCATTCCTTTTAAGTAATGTATATGTCGACATATGCAGACATATAACAGGTCTCATATAAAAAGCTTGTTATCAGAACTCTGGAACTCTGATTTAGCTATGGTGCTCGTCCCTCGACCACTCATTAGTGTCACCGATCACATTTCCACAACACAATGGCATAAAACACATCAATCCAGGACTTAAAAAATCAAGGTCGTCGTATACTTCCTTTTGCTTGTATTGGCACTAGTCAGAGAGAAGATTCCACGTAGCAAACCATTAAGGCATATGAACTGTAAATCTAAGGTTTTCCATACTCAGCTGAGTATGATAAACCTTAGATTTACATGATAATATTATTGATAGCTATCAATTATATTAGGCATGATCAGTCAATAATACCTAATAGTTTAACATAATATGTGTAAGAAATAAATGGAATTTTCTGACATTTATTTACACCAACTCTCTATAATAAATGATTATTAATAAAGTTATTAATAAGAACATAAATTCGAGAGTTGGCCTCATTGTTTTTGTTTTTTAAATGCAAACTTTTAATTCACTAAAAAGGCTTTCCTTCACAAATCATCTAAGTAATACATATTATAATGAAATTTGATAATGGAAGAAGAAGATTATAAGAAGACTAAATTCAGTAATCGTCAATAATTTTATATAAATTATAAAAACTTGTATTTTACATCCGTTAAATTTTACAGAAACCGCACTTCATGTTTCTCTTATCTGTACGACCATATTTATTCATTAGACGGGAATGATTTTAGTTTAACTACTCTGTGACGGTCTACTATCAATAATTTACATAGCCTTTAACAGTCCAAACCTAAGTATAACAGTAATTTCCAGGTCCGCAAAAGAAAATATTCAATTTGACACATGTTAAACGATACTATTTATACAGTTGAGCACGAATTTATTACTCAATATGTCGACTAATATTTATTCATTGTATTACTTTTTCATCAAGCCTCTACCAATATTTTTCAGCATATTTACTGGTAAAATAAAATGTGGAATATGTAAACAATAGAAAAAATGAGTCGATAATTATTCATGCCTAAGATCAGTTGTTTTTTTTTTTTGCTTTTTTTTTCTTTCTTTTTTTTTTTTTTTTTTTGCTCGTCCCAGAGAAAGGGTAAAGCCAATCTGAACTCACATTTGATCTGAACGGGGGCTTGAATGGACTCAATCTGGGGACATTGTTGTCCTTGCCGGACAGTGATCCTTGACCCGGGTACAAAGGGACCTGTGTGTGTGAGGAAAGAGGGCTCCGGTTTGCCGCCAGTGTGTACACTGCTGGGGGAGGGGGGGGAGATTTCGAAAGGACTAGTAGGTGTGTGTGGGGGCGGCAGATCGGAGCCACTTCTCATTGTTACCAAGTGAAAAAGAGAGAGAGAGAGAGAGACCGAGAGAGAGCAAGAGATATTGGAGAGTTTGAGGAAGAAAGAGGGGAGGAAAATAAACGAGAAAGACTTAGACATAGTCAAAATATATTGGGGGAAAAGAAAAGAGAAGTAAATATAGGAAAATAAGTAGGAAAAAACAGAAACGATTGGAGAAGCAGTAAAGTAAATAATTAACAAGAGTGGGAAGAGTAAAATAATATAAAGAACTTGCATAAGCAAAGTAAAATACATATGCTTTGTATCGAAACAAAAAGCCTTTAATTGTTCAACTGTTCAACAAATGGCGGACTGTAAAGCAAAAGGGGAAATAAATAAATTTGATTGTTTACAGTTATGTAGAAAATATTTAATATAATTAGTTACACTTACATAACCTAAGAGGAGGAATTCATTGTTAGGTGATATCGTTGGCTCACCAAAGGTGGCCCGAGTATTAGTTTGTCAGAGGGTCTAAGCAACTGGAAAACCTTAATGTGTCCAAGAATTTTAAATGAAACAAAATTTGTATAATGTTGTCTTCAACAAACCTAAATTATATAAAACACGGTAAAATTCATCAAAATTTGCTTTCTCTGCCTCATCTCCTCATTATCCAATGTAACTCTTCAAAGGGTTTTTCAATCCCCTAGTGAGATGTGAAGAAATTTTGTCAAAATGCAAGCAATAAAGCGAGTAATAAAAATAAAGGTCTGTGTGTGTGTGTGACTGTATTCTATTGAAGTCGAGAGAGCAGGGAAATTGCCTCGATTCCTGGTACACAAACCGCATTTGTTCATAAAGAGAATTCCATATTCTACACCTACTACTAAGTAGCCTTGACATCTGAAGCGCAATTATCGGCAGGTCGCGTTCGGGATCTATCGCTTTTTCAAGTCTGCCCCATCTGAAAGGGAATGTGACAATCTGTATTGTCCCTTCTGTTAAGCCCGCTATGACGAGTAACAGTTTTGTGTAATTCCAACCATGCCGTAATAACACGCATTATTACGGTATACTTGAAAAAAAAATTACTCAAACTGTAATCATAAAATATATTCGGTAATGACAGAAAATTTTGAACTTTTAACAAGAATAGTTATATAGTTGTTTTTGAAAAGCTGATTTAGCTAAAAAAAATTATCTAACATGATGCCTTTTGGGCAATATATTTCTATTATTAATATTAGATCAAAGCAAAGCCCA
Source organism: Oncopeltus fasciatus (assembly GCA_000696205.2). NCBI lineage: Eukaryota > Metazoa > Arthropoda > Insecta > Hemiptera > Lygaeidae > Oncopeltus > Oncopeltus fasciatus. The sequence goes on from KZ807988.1 coordinate 198,748, forward strand.
GGGGCGCCAGGATAGCTCAGGTGATCCGTACGGGTCTCGCAATCCTGACACCGCGGGTTCAAGTCCCGCCCAGGTCAATCTTTTATTTATAATATAGAAGCTTGTCCTGAGCCATGGGTGTTTAAAATAGGGTGGTAACCTGTAGATAGCCCCTTCCTCCATGACCCTAAGTGGTTGAACGGAAGGCTAACACGCAAAAAAAAAAAAAAAAAAAAAAGCAAAGCCCACCCCGTAAAAGCTGCGTAATCTAAGTAGATACATAAAAGATAAATATATAACATTAAATGACGAAATTTAATGAGTAGATTCCAGCTGTGATTTAGTCTTGCCAGGAATGAAGATTCCTTCACCCTTAAGAATTTATAAGCAACTTACATTTACACACCTATAATAATGTTCCATAAACACTTTCTTAATTTAACTAGTAATAAATATATAACGATCTTAAATTTAGGTCTGCATATGAAACTCCCCTCACCTTCATCTCATTTAGACAATAGAAAGATGAATTATTTTAGTTTTTTTTAATTCATAATTGGGTAACAGCATTTAAAAAAAAAAAAAAAAAGATTAGGGCCCGTTCAATCACATTTGCATTTAAAAATGTTGTTACTAATTTATTTTATTTAAAAAAAACAAAATATAATTGTTAAAAATAATGTATATTTCACAAATTTTATTCTACACTGGAAATGTTATGCTCTGTCAAAGCGCTCCTCACCTTGGACCTTGGATGAATATCAGATTTTTAAAGAAATTATTTACCAATGAACAAAAAAAAAAAAAAAAAAAAAAAAAAAAAAACAGATATATTTTCCGCGATTTAATCAAAGATGATGGGAGTGTGAAGGGCAAGAGGAATATGTGAAATCATTACATTTTTACATTGAAGATTGCGTAATGATACAAATGATACATAAAAAAACAAAATCCATAAAATTAAAAATAAAGAAAGTCCGTCAAGCAGGACCTGCGCAATCTGGAGGGGCTTACCATATTTCAATAAAGTTGAAAATGAAAAAGTGAAAATTACGAAATTTAATATAAGAGAGCCGAATAGAAAAATTATTGTAAAATATATGTCTATAAAAGTTTGCTGGCCGGTATGATAAATTGAATTGTTAAAAAATTACTTTTTACATCCCTTACATTATATAAAAATTTTGTTAATTCAAATTATAACGGAATTATTAATATTATGAATTTTCGTCTTCTTTTATGATCCCCCACTTTCTTGTCCCGTTTAAACCAAAATAGAGTAAATAATTTTAAATTCTATGAAAAGTCTTAATACCTAATCTGGATTCTATACTTTAAAATGAGAGGCCACAACCGGCTTTTACAATTTCATTTTTAAGTATTTTTTTTAAAGGTTACCGAACATAAAAATATTATTAAATTTTTTTTTTCACTAAGTTTTTATGATAATTTTCTATTGTAAGACTATTATTAACGAATTATCTCTTGAGAAAACTCTTAACAATTGCAACGGAATTGCAAAACTCACCTACTTGTCAGGGCCAATGGTACGAAGTGCATGACCTTGAAAACGTACACCAGCAAAAACATATTTTATTTTCTTAAATTAACGAACTAAAATATGTCAGTAATCAGTCGTTATTTTTAAAGTGATCCATTTACTTTAAAACGTATATTATTAAATTAGATATGTAAAAGTAATAAATATTTATAAAAAATTGTTTAAAATAAAATCATCTTTATTCGGCCTTTGATTTTTACCTTTTTAATTACACGTGAAAATTTTAAATTTTCTTTATTTAAAAAGTAAAGGGAACGGGTTTATTTAGATCTATTGCTGGTCCCAATCAAGTATTTAAATATTTAAATATATTTCAAATAAAAACAACTCAACTTTTTTGTGTACAGTTGAATAACATTTCCATATAAAAAAATAATTAATGATGTTTTTCTCTAACATATTACAAAAACACGTCATGGAAATTCGGATTTATTTTACGTCATTTTTTTTATTCATTTATTCACCTTTATTTATAGTTATTTTCCTAGGGAGCCCCCAGGGAATTTTTGTAGTTTTAAATAAAGTTGGAAGCACGTTCAATTTCTTTCAGAATGCCTGCATTACGAACAAAGAAAAACAGTGTTAAGTAGAAAATAATGAGTAATATTTGCATAAATGCACCAGATATCAGCTCAATAAAGATTCGTTATATACAGATAAGTGTGATATCTCTACTTAGATATCTTCATGGGTCGTTTTCATTAACTTAGCTCTGAGGAAATCTCTTTCATTCGGGCATGGAGGTTTTAATCATACGAAATAATTATAAATATTTTTTTTCCACAGGCGTAAAAATGCATTCAATAAACCTAAAAGGAAAGCTTTTATACTATTTTTAATCAAAACAAATAACTTATTTCGTATACGAATAAATGTATAAATTTCCTGATTAGAGTTTGGGAGTATGATAATGCAGATAGACACAGTTATCTATCTATACTATCCTGAAATGGTCCTCTCAACTTTCACGAATATATATATATATAAAGAAAGACAAGGTGGGAGAAAGAGTGTTATGAACACACAAAAGGAAAAAATTTCAATCTGTAAATAACGACTTAGTTTTGGTATTTAATGCCACGTAAATACCTCTCGGCTGAGGTAGTAAATTTTTTTAATTCTAACTCCCTTGCATTTCTTGTATAAAATCTATCAATAAAATATTCGGTTAATCACTTTAATTCTTTGCTTTCGTTAATTTAAATACCTTATTATGAGTTCGATATTATAAAAATAAGTTTTATCAGCATAAACCTCAAACTTTCACTTCATAGTTTGAAAATCAAGCTTTATAAATAAAAATTCAATAAATAAGAAGAAACGAAACATTTGAAAAATTAAAAAATTGAATATTTGCATGATTTATTTAAAAGTTGACTTAAACTGAAGTATGTTTTTAAAATCTGTTATCATTCAATGATACAGAATTTTTAGTGTAATATAGATATATAATGATAAATTATACAGATTCTTTTAAACATAATATAATGTGTTTCATTTAAACATCATGCGATGTGCGAAAGCTCGGAAAATTAAAACAATTTGACACGGTCCAACCCGGAAGAAGAAACGGTAAATACATCTGACGACCGTCGAAGCCTACGTGAACATAATATATATTGATAAAATATTTTTATTAAAATGTTGCCCAATGGATCATCGAAAACTGTCATATAAAATATTCACGGTATTAAAGATAAATTTCAATTTTTAAAATATAATTTTTTTTCCTCAAGAATTCCTTGAAGGACGCTTGTTAAAGATCCGATTTCCCGTAATTATTAAAGTTATAAATACTAAAATGAAATACAATAAAAGGGAAGATGAGTAGAGTTGAGGGTAAATATGGGGGCGGGGAATTACTAATCTCTACCGGCTGATTGTTACGGGGGTAACAAATAAGATCGGGTTTCAGATGAAAGTATTTCGGGGGAGGGGAGACAGGTAAGCCAACACCCCCCGAGCCAAGCGTGAGTTTGAGGGAGGCTATAGCAACTACCCCTGATGAACAGCCCTGCTTTTCCTAATTCTGTTAAAGATCCCAACTTAGTCCGGCTAAAACTTCAGGCGGAATCACTTCTACCCCTCCACACAGACACAGAGAGCTGGATTCTCTTTTCCCACTTTCGGAATGTACTCCAACCCCCACCCCTCCACCCACCCCCTACTAGAGTACAAAATTCAATACGTAATCGTACTATTAAATTATCCGTTACTCACATCAAAATAAATAAAAGACAACAATAAGTAAATCATATTTTGTATATCAATAGTAAGAATCTATTAAAAAAATTTGACCTCCTCTTTACCTCAATTATTGATATTCTACAATCCAAATGAACCTAAAAAAGAAATAGAAGGAGTACATTACATTTATTATGCCAATATAATTGTAAACAGGTTACGAGTTAATTTTAATTTAAGCTTGAATAGGGAAATAATTAAATGAAAGTAAGTTGGCTAAGGCTGGCTCACTGGTTTAAATGTAAGAATAATGGGAGGCCTTCAACGATTCTGGTTCAATAAGATCAATAAATAAACCTTTATTTTTTATTATTTTTTTTTAGTTTAAATTTTAATCACAAAAATTGAAAATTATTAACTAATATTGAATGTGTTTTTTTTTAATTTTTGATAGATTTTTTATACTTTGGGTATCAGAAAAATATGGAAAATGATCAGGTTGTAAAAAGAAAACAATAATCTTAAGGAAACTTGGAAATTACTGAGATGCCTTTTATAAAGTATACATATTATCATAAGTGCTCTATACGATTTTTCACCCTCAGCCCTATCTTATTATAAGGACTAGAACACATTCAAACATTTCTGAACAACTTATACAAGTTTTTATAAATGGTCTTTTCAGTATTATCTTACATACCCTTATATTACTGTATAACAATATCATTGAAGTAAAATATACTGTAAATATATTTATTATTATGGATTTAAATATTTAAAAAAAAAACGCTCATTCTTTAGCATATAATGTTTAGAAATTTATATGCACAAGCGATAATTAAATTCCTAAAATTTGTACAAGTAGACAATACACACCTATAATTACCTAATTCTGTTACTGTAACAATGTAACTGAAAGAGAACAAAATATTTCTTTGTTTACTAGAGAGATCGGGCTTGAAGAGAAGGATTAGTTCAGGAAGACTAATGTTAATTTAGCATGGGAACTGGTATCAGACCTATTATAACAGGGAATTCGTTTACCATTTATTTGGATAATCTGCCATTCCCCCCTCCACCACACCCGCTGAATGGTCATTCAGGGTGAGTGTCGACTCAGTCCCCGAGGCATTCACTCATTCAAACCATCCCTAACCATCCCGAATGCCAATCAGTAACACAATGTTATCTCTTTCCCTAATTTTCCTACCTTATTGCATATTATTATATAATGCTATGTTATTATCATTTTTTCATTCAGACATAAATCAATTGGTTATTCGGCTAGCATACATTAGTTATTCTCTTGGTTTCCTTCGGAGGATATTATAATAATATCACTACTAAACTTGGTTCAATTTGTATTTGGATTCAAACTATAAGCTATGAATTTTCCAGGGAATCTAGATTTTTATGTAAAATTTTAATGTTGTTTTAATTTCATTGAAACTACCTTGTTTTGCTGATGGTATAATTTGACACAATTGCCAAATATTCTCAGTATTCTAATTAAATTTGTATGCAATTGTTAGTTGATTAATATTGTTGGTAATTGTGCAGTTATTTAAAAAAAAAATTAATCTTCCAATAATATTTGTCCAAGTTATTTTCTGATGAATGTAACAGTTAGATTTAATTGACAATATTTTATTTCGGTGATAAAATTAATTAATTTTTTATTCAGAGCATCAAATAAAAATATTTTACGAAATATTGAAAGATTTATTTGTATTCGTTTATTTGAAAACCTTTTTTTCACATGAATAAAAGTATTCTTTTTTTTTAACTTTTATTTATTTATTACATTCTGTTAAATTAAAACATTTTTTAATTTGATCACCACAATGAATTAGAAAAAAAAATGACATTCAATATCAATCTCATGAGGAGAAAAGGTGACCAATGACACCACTCTCAAAAAAGTATTCTAATATACAAATTTATAAAAATTGTAAAACTAATTTTTTTGCAGTTTTCAATTAACCTCTATTGGTATAACACCTGTCAATGATTAGATCTCGCTTATAAATCTGTTCGAGTTTACTTTTGTTTTGTTTGTTTTTTGTTGTTTGTTTTTTTCCCT
>KZ807988.1:204828-216773 GCA_000696205.2 Oncopeltus fasciatus
TATTGATATTATAGTTAATAATAAAATAATGGTGACTTTAAAAAAATGTCACCTTTTATTACTATTTAAAAGCTAATTGGTAGAAATATATTAGTTGTGAGTAATTGTTGTGCTCAGATATTTAGATTACATAACTTGATAAGTTTTTACAAAAATACAAAAATAGCAAAATTAGCCTTATCTGAAACTAAATACGAGCAAGACATAGTGAGATGTCGGTATCTTCTACTTTCGGAAGAGATATTTACAGAATTACAGTCCTCAAACGTGATGGACTCCAGTATTTATATGAACATTAACCATTCCTGATTTACGGAATAAAATTAGGGAGGATTTTTTTACCTATATCAGACGCTACACCATACTTACCACATTCTTTGGGTTGCAATACTTGATTTTGGGTTAGGCACATCGCATGAACTAGTGGAACTCAATATTCTCACAGTAAAATATGCTCCACTGGAATGAACATACTAAAATCAAACGACAAGAACTCAACAGACGCCACTGGCTCTTATACAGCCTTATAAATAGGCGCTCACAGCTCACATTAGAAAATAAAATTGACCATCTACAAGACCATTATACGACCAATCTGGACCTACGGTGCAGAAACTGTGGGGTGCCGCTAAGCCTTCCAATATCCAACGAATACAATCCTTTCAGTCCAAAATTCTTAGAATAATTGCTAACGCTCCAAATTATGTGTCCAACTCTACCCTTCATCACGACTTTAATATTCCTTTTGTCAAAGACCTTATCTCCACTCTCCGCTTCAAACTCCATAGTAAANGCTTGAAGAGAAGGATTAGTTCAGGAAGACTAATGTTAATTTAGCATGGGAACTGGTATCAGACCTATTATAACAGGGAATTCGTTTACCATTTATTTGGATAATCTGCCATTCCCCCCTCCACCACACCCGCTGAATGGTCATTCAGGGTGAGTGTCGACTCAGTCCCCGAGGCATTCACTCATTCAAACCATCCCTAACCATCCCGAATGCCAATCAGTAACACAATGTTATCTCTTTCCCTAATTTTCCTACCTTATTGCATATTATTATATAATGCTATGTTATTATCATTTTTTCATTCAGACATAAATCAATTGGTTATTCGGCTAGCATACATTAGTTATTCTCTTGGTTTCCTTCGGAGGATATTATAATAATATCACTACTAAACTTGGTTAAATTTGTATTTGGATTCAAACTATAAGCTATGAATTTTCCAGGGAATCTAGATTTTTATGTAACATTTGAATGTTGTTTTAATTTCATTGAAACTACCTTGTTTTGCTGATGGTATAATTTGACACAATTTGCTAAATATTTCTCAGTATTCTAATAAAATTTGTATGCAATTGTTAGTTGATTAATATTGTTGGTAATTGTGCAGTTATTTAAAAAAAAAATTAATCTTCCAATAATATTTGTCCAAGTGATCTTCTGATGAATGTAACAGTTAGATTTAATTGACAATATTTTATTTCGGTGATAAAATTAATTAATTTTTTATTCAGAGCATCAAATAAAAATATTTTACGAAATATTGAAAGATTTATTTGTATTCGTTTATTTGAAAACCTTTTTTTCACATGAATAAAAGTATTCTTTTTTTTTAACTTTTATTTATTTATTACATTCTGTTAAATTAAAACATTTTTTAATTTGATCACCACAATGAATTAGAAAAAAAAATGACATTCAATATCAATCTCATGAGGAGAAAAGGTGACCAATGACACCACTCTCAAAAAAGTATTCTAATATACAAATTTATAAAAATTGTAAAACTAATTTTTTTGCAGTTTTCAATTAACCTCTATTGGTATAACACCTGTCAATGATTAGATCTCGCTTATAAATCTGTTCGAGTTTACTTTTGTTTTGTTTGTTTTTTGTTGTTTGTTTTTTTCCCTGTTCCTGATACGAATTTTTCATTACAATGAAATTTTAATTTATTCGTTATCCTACAGGATAGCAATAGCCCTAAACAAAAAATAAAGAAAGCCGGATTTCCTTTAATAAAAATAATAAAGGAAATGAATAAAATTACCCCGAAAAAAAAACTTAAACTTATTGATATTACCTATAGTTAATAATAAAATAATGGTGACTTTGAAAAAAAATATCACCTTTTATTACTATTTAAAAGCTAATGGGTAGAAGTATGTTAGTTGTGAGTAATTGTGATGCTCAGATATTTAGATTACATAACTTGATAAGCTTTTACAAAAATATATAGCAAAAGTAGCCTTATCTGAAACTAAATACGAGCAGGACATAGTGAGATGTCGGTACCTTCTACTCCGGAAGAGATATTTACAGAATTACAGTCCTCAAACGTGATGGACTCCAGTATTTATATGAACATTGACCATTCCTGGTTTACGGAATAAAATTAGGGAGGATTTTTTATGTCAGACGCGACACCGTACTTACCACCTCCTTTGTGTTGCAATACTTAATAGGATTGAAGGGGTACTGGCAGTCTATCTCAACCTAGAACATACTTTTCAGGTATATTCTAGAGTTTTTAAGGAAAATATGTATCTAAGGCAATATTCTTCATTTCATCCAAAAAATTTTTAACAGTAGAAGATTTAAGATTTATATCGCAGATTTTAAGAAGAAAATGGCGTTCCTCAAGAGAGTGTTCTGAGTGTATTCTGTTCTGTTTTGCTTTGTCATATTTTTTTACAATTTCATAGTTTAAATTCTCAAGGGGCTGAGTTGCTAAAAGGATGTCTTGGGCAGGACTCGAAAAAGCAGAGTGTAAGGTTTTGAGAGCCAAACGGCTCCTTAAGGCTATGCTATCGCCCTATGTGATTTTTTTTTAATTCATTCATTTTTTTTCTTTTAACACTTGTTCAAATTTTATTGCAGAAAGTTTCTAGAAGAACATTTTCCTTAATCTTTTACAATACAGTTTAAATTAGCTGTGCAATATTTTAATAATCTTAATTAAATTTTTCTGATGATGAATGTACTTTATAGAACAAAACTAAACTAACGATAAAAATTATGTTCTACAAATTGTTTTCTATTTACTTATTAACTATTTGGTAAAAATTTCCAGAAGGCAGAGAAAATAGTNAAAAAAAAAAAAAAAAAAAAAAAAAAAAAAAAAAAAAAAAAAAAAAAAAAAAAAAAAAAAAATATGCTCCCAAGGAGCCCATAATGGTGAAATATGTAAAAATGTCCTTTTTCATGTTAACTGCTATAGTAATCATGAAACTCTCAACTCTCTGTGCCCTTAGTTTATGGTAAAATAAATTAAACACTTACACAAAATGTATAACCTACAGTATGTATGACTTATTAAAGACTATAATATGACATTCAGCGATGTCATGTATTCCAAAAGCTTATTGTAACCCTACAAGAGCTTCTCTGTTACTGTGGAAAACTGTCGTGCCACTCTCTTCAATAAATGAAAGCAATCACCCACTTTAGAACTATATTCGAGGTATTAAGCAACAAAAGCGCTTTTATATAATTATACAAAAAATCAGGCACGGGAAAAATATGTTAAAAATTATCTCATTCCATCCCACTGAAGGAAGTATAAGAAATAGTTGGGAAAAAATCAGGCAGGTGATGTTCACTACCAGTAACCTTTATAAAAATAACGTGACCTCAATCACCAAAAAACAGAAAATTGCAGATCTTTTCGGCAATCATTATCAAAATGCATCCACAACTTCCAGCATTCCCCCCAGCTTCCTACAGAATGAAATACTCAAAGAAGCAGAACACTTTCAATTTATAGAGATGTCGGTTGCACGCTAAACATCCTATTTACCTTTGTCGAATTTTCACAGGAATTAAATATTCGGAAAAATACCTGTCCAGGAGTCGAAAACGAATGTGCATCATAAACATGCAAAGTTTGTAGAAAATCATTATTGTGAACAGGTTATCTTGGTTCATGGATAAACATAATTTGCTAAAGCCAAACCAAAGTGACTTTCCGAAGGGTGTTACACTATGGGCAATATGACAGATCTTAAATTCTCTTTAAGCCTCTCATAAGATTGAAGGGGTACTGGAAGTCTATCTCAGCCTAGAACATACTTTTCAGGTATATTCTAGAGTGTTTAAGGAGAATATGTATCTAAGGCAATATTCTTCATTTCATTCAAAAAATTTTCAACAGTAGAAGATTTAAGATTTATTTCGCGGATTTTAAGAAGAAAATGGCGTTCCTCAAGAGAGTGTTCTGAGTGTATTCTGTTCTCTTTTGCTCTGAAATACAATTTCATAGTTTAAATTCTCAAAGAGCTGAGTGGCTCAAAGGATGTCTTGGGCAGGACTCGAAAAAGCAGAGTGTAAGGTTTTGAGAGCCAAACGGCTCCTTAAGGCTATGCTATCGCCCTATGTGATTTTTTTTTAATTCATTCATTTTTTTTTTTAACACTTGTTCAAATTTTATTGCAGAAAGTTTCTAGAAGAACATTTTCCTTAATCTTTTACAATACAGTTTAAATTAGCTGTGCAATATTTTCATATTTTAATAATCTTAATTAAAGTTTTCTGATGATGAATGTACTTCTTAGAACAAAACTAAAGTAACGATAAAAATTATGTTCTACAAATTGTTTTCTATTTACTTATTAACTATTTGGTAAAAATTTCCAGAAGGCAGAGAAAATAGTGTGTCATTTGATATAAAGGAAAGAGGGATCACAAAGCGTGCTGAGAAGATAATGTGGAGGACGAAATGGGAGAGAAGAGAGAAGGAAAATAAAGGAGTGTATAAAAAAATGACCGTTTTATCAAATTAAAGATATCAAAGGACTGTAATGCTTTAATCCTATTTGATACTTAACGATACTTAATAGTCCTTTTAGAGCAAACTCTAAGCTTGTTAAATCCCATTGGACTTCTTAAAAAAATTCCTCAGTTAAGTTATTTATTTCAAAGAGGAAACATCACAATGTCTTAAGAGTTTCTTGTAATTTTAAAGTAATACTGGGAAAAAAATTTCACAGCCTCTGGAGCAACAGTAAAATTATTAAATATGTAGGAAAGGGTGTCATTGACCAGCGCACTGCACGGCGTCGGTGAAGAATTTAGCATTGGAGATGTGACGTTGGAAAAGAAGAAGGGGACGTTAAAGAACGGGCAACAATTATTTTATATTGTTGAAGTTCTGCAGGAAGCTGTTGAGTCAAATCCGAAATCGCCAACAAATAAAATTTTAAAGAACCACAAGTGTTCGAGCTCCAGTTTCATTTACCATTCAGTCCAAACCTCCCATAATTGGATTACTACATGCACCGATCCACGTTATATTTTCTTGAAGGGAAAAAATTCAATAGTTTTGCGGACCAAGAGTTATTAGGCAGCCATCGCAAGGGATGGTATCAGCGTGAAATCGAGCACTTTTGTGGTAGATGGTTAATGAAGGTATTGCAATACCTCAAGGTATTTACTATACTTTGAGTATTAATATTATTTTATATCTAACATACAATGAAACAAATATTTGGCTGAAATGGCGGTCATTATTATTTAAAAAATGTTAATTTTTATACACCTTTTTAATTTAAGCAAAAATGCAGAGAGTGAGGGAAGGAAGATGGTAAGGCTAAGATAAGTAATTTATAAGTGAATGAGAATTAATAACAGCCAGATAGTAGAATGATAGATAAAGAGGAGGAAAAAAACAAGAAAAAAACACAGAAAATGCATGAAGAGACGACATGGAGGGTGAGGGAGAGAAAATAACAGAGAACTGAGATAAAGAGAGTGTGAAGAAAAGGAAAGGACAGAGAAGAAGAGATAAAATATTCTAAAATAAAAGAGAATGATTGACATCCGGTTGATGGGCAACAGAGAGAAAGAGAATAGGAAAGAAGTGGAGAGAGAAAATGCCCAAATAAAAGACACAGATTAGTTGCATGAGAGAGAAGAGTTCAAAGAGATAGAGAATGTTTGAGAGAATAGAAAGAGAGAGAATTTGTGTGCAAATGAAGCAAAGAGATTGATTGAATGCTTTATTTATTCAGGCTTGACAGAGTTTTCCCCATATAGACAACTCTAATAGTGAACCAAGTCCCTGTAGAAATCCTTGTAAACAACAGAAATTATTTCTAGTCTGAAGTGATTCAATAATAATAGTAGAAATAAAAATAATTAAAAACTGCTAGTAAACAGGAATGTAAATTTAAAGAAAAATTCAATAAATAATAAAAGAGTATAGGTCAATCACCGGAGAGTCAAACTAGCCCAACTCACTACACCAGCAGCGGCAGAGATCACTGCAGCTCAACCCTTTTGTTTTTAATCTCCGAGAAGGGATTATTGTTATTTTTTGTCCAGTGTTGGGTTTGCTTTTTTTTGTAAACCAGACCCAACACTTTTCCCCAAATGGTTGTTTTACCAAAACTCGGCAGTCCTCACTTTATTCCCCCCCCCCCCTCATCGCCCCTGACTCCACGCAGCAACACAGACACACTCGTTTGCACAAACTGGAATGTGATTTATTAGATATATATATACCCCACACGAGCATCCCTTTCCCACCCTCGCTTGTCCGTGATACGCCAAAGAGAGTGAAGATAATAGGTTTTCACTAGAAATAAACTCTCACCCCGGGTAAACATTTCTATAAAAGAAAGTTTACAAATGGAATTTGAAATGCTAAGACCATGGTTGGTAAATGGAATTACGCCCCGGCTCTACATTCGTAGCTTCTTAGTTTTTTTTAGATCCGAGCTATTAAGAATAATTACTCTCTCTAATTAAAGATACAAATTAGTATCCTGTATCAGTAATTGAAAATAAAAGAAACAATTGAGATAGCAACCATTCACTGAATTTCGTTCACCAGCACACTTTAAAGCAGCTGATTTAATATTCTCCAAATATTCCCTGATATTTTAACGTTCTACAGACTAATTAAATATTAGAGATATTTGACATTATAGATTAACCTTGCTCATAATCGTAATCATAATGAAGAAAGAAGAAAAAAAAAATAGATGTCTATTTGTCAGTGAGGAAAATAAAAATATAATTAGCACATTTTATCAACAAATCCAGATAGTTAATACCAATTTTTTGGATAGTGCTTTTGCTGTAAACTTAACTAAAAGAAACATCATGAAATTTAAATCGTGATACTTGAAGTCTATACTTTATTTCACCACACAATTAGGTTTTTAAGTTTAATATAGAAGCAAAATAAAAATATTGTTAAGGAGCGAAGTTCAAGTAAAAATACATTTTCCATTACAATGGCTAAAATATTTAATTTAAAAAAACTAAATTACAGTAAATTAAATTAAAATAAAGTACAAAATACTTAAATAGCTATTCACCTAATGTTATTATATGTTACTTATTTGAAATTTGCTTCTTTAAATTTAAATTTGTCAAAAGATAAAGATTTTTGTTATTCAGGTATTCAGTCAGATCACTGGTATTTATACTTGCGACAGACTTTTTATGTATTTAATGGTCGATCTACTTACCGTCAATTATATAATGGGCAGTACACAAATATTGAATCATTAAAAAGTTATAATAATGTTAATATTAACATAAACGATTTCTTCTCCTTACCTACATAAATACGCTCTGTAAATAATTCTCATCAAGTAGGTTTACAGTTAAACTTTCCTACTCAATTTAGTAAACCTTGCTAAATACATAGATGATATTTTATGCTTTAGTGTTTAGAAAAATTAAAACACGAATAATTGTTTTAACTTATAATCAAAAATTAAATCAAATTTAAACTTAAAATTAAGTTTAAATATATTAATATATTTAAAAATTGTTTATGAAATTTCCTTGGTTGAATTTTTCTCGTACTAGTTTTGATAGCAAAAAAGATTCCTCATTATTGATTGCAATGTTTCTAAGATTTTTTTGCATTAGCAAAATAATGAGAGAAAAACTATATGTATTTATGCAGAAGATAACGGAAGAGAGTAAAGAAACAATTGTGCAAAAAAGAGGAAATAGCGGCTTTGTAAGTGGATTTGTTCGGGTGTCAAGGTGGGGGTTTTCGGGTTGTTATTAGCGGGGATGGAAGGAAATGGAGGAACATATAAGAGAATGGTCACGTAGAGAGGGAGGACCAACAGGCTGAGGATAGTGAATGTATTGGCGCATGGTACTACAGCGGGGCGGCGAGTGAAACGGCAGATCCCTTCGATACATTGGATGTTCACCTCCAGAATGTATAAATTCTGAGGGGCCGAGGCGATTTACATATGATGGCTGCTGCTGAGGGCACTTGGGCCTCTTCCAGGGCCAGGCGCCACGCCCTAAGGTGTCCCACCAGCCCACGGCTAGGGAACGCATTTATCTGAGGATTTAAGTCTAGCTTAATCTGCCTAATGACTGATAGAAACATGACACATTTATCTACAGCTACTCCCAAGTTGCTCTCTATAGAAGAGGTCACGAGGTGGAGTTGGAAGACAATCTCTGTACTCGTTAGGATGCTATGCCAGTTTACTGTGGAAAGGGGTGAAACGGGAAGAAATGAGGTCTTCAACAAAAGGGATATTAAAATTTGCGATTTTCCTGAGGGTTTGGTATTGAAAGGACTGAATTCTTTGGATTGTTTGAAGGCTTGGCGGCACCCCAGATTTCTACACCGCATATCAAGGTTGGTCGTAGTAATGTCTTATGATCAACAGTTTATTTTCTATTGTTAGACTGGGGTTCTTATTCATGAGTCTGTATAGGAGACCTTGTCGTCGATTGTACTTTAATTTTAGTATGTTCACTCCATGTGAGTCGTTAGTCAAGATGGAACCCCAGTTAACGAACAGAATTTGAACATTATAAAGGTACACTGTTAAATTTCACAGTTTCTGGGAAGTTTTTTTCCACCCGCAATCGGAAATTAACTAAATTTAATTTCCAATAGCGGAAGACGCATTTTGCATCATAGGTTTTTACCTTCTATTTGCCAAATTCCTATGATAGAAAAATGCTATTTAAGACTAGCGTTTCTCATCTAGAACATATTTTGAAAATATAAAAGGAATTTACTAATATTTACCTAATATATATTTTAATAAAGATTTAATTTCAAAACTGCCATTTTAATATAATGAATTGGAATAATAATTATACATCATCTTTTCAAGGTGAATGTCGGAAGCCACTAGAAGAAAAACCATTTTTCTTAGAAAATTGTATAACTGACCTGGAAAATAAAAATCACTAACCAACAAAAATAATGTCTAACATTTCAGGTCAAACATATTCCGAAAATAAAAAGAACACATTATTATTAAAAAAACCTTTACTTTTCCCTAGTTTGTTTCTACATGGAATAAAATATCTGTAAAGAAATAACTTTATTAAAAGAATTGTTCATTATAAAATATAAAGTCTGGAACATCTTACAATTCTGTTTCGGAAATCCCTTGCAGAAGTGTTGTGAAAACATCGAAATATTAAAAAAACAATATGATTAATTCGCTGTATATCTTCAAAGTATTGCCTCTTATCAGTGTTTACCAGTTATATATTATTCCTTCCTATAAGGTTCGATCATTAGTGTTCCTTAATACTGACTCAGAACAAGACAAGAATATCCAATTCCCTTACACCCTATTCTATAGTATAGTTATAAATTAAAGAAGGGGGATATAGCTATTATTTACGGTGATTAAAGCTTAAATTTGTTCCAAAATTAATTTTTGATATCCTCAAGCACTTGCTTTTAATCAAAATAAAAACTAATTCCCTCAGATTTGCTTTTAATTAAAATAAAAACTAATTGAACAAGTTGAGACAAAGCCCACTGTCAGTTATATTGAAGAAAATATAGTCTTATTATTTATAGTTTTTCATCAACAAGCATCCTTGCAATAGAAGTTAGCTGATGAGTAATTCTCTATATAATTTACTTTACAGTTGTCTATACTATTAAGTAAAATTATGAATCCGAATGACTTACCGTTACTAAGGCAAAGTAACGTTCAATCTGTAAAAAGTGGCTTAGAAGCAAATAAAAATATTTTGACAGTCTTTTCGTCGAGTTTTTGTGCTCAAAGAATTTGATCAAGGTTATTTCGTGAGCGATTGAATCAATTGATTACCATATTTCCTCAAGAAACCGCAGATATTGCGGTTATATCGATAACAATGTTATTGAAATATAACATCAGCCATATACATGTAAAGACACACATACACACATTTATATGTATTTGAGTATGTGTGTGTCTGTGGTTCCACACTAAACAGGCCACAGTTTCCAGTAATTCGTACTGGAATTTGGCTTGCAGCTCAAGTGTAAAACGAAAGGCCAAGTTTGTTCTTGAGCAAAATTGGACCAATTGTCGTAGGGGGGGAGGGAGTGATCTGAAATTGCCATTACGTGTAAAAAAAACAACATATTTTTCTATCTCTTGGACGTTATATTTAGTTTAGAACAATGAAACTCAACACAGATGTTTACGTATGTTCATAAGAGATATACTCTACATTCGTATGTGATTACATACATGGAATGATAGAATACAAATATGCAACAACTACGATACTGGAAAATTAACTAAAAGCTAAATTTAATACTTGTGACCGATTACGGCAGCTTCGCAGCTATAAATATCATCGTGAACACTACTGTTTTACATTTAACGATTAAAAACATGTAATGTATTTAAATCAGTTTAACATGTCGTTACGCCATGATGGCGCTCAGAGAGGTTTCTGATACTATTGTTTCTAGTGCTACATGCATGCACCGAATTACATAATTCCTAGTAATGTAAACTCCATTAGCACCTATTTAAACAATCATTATGCTTTTGTCCATGCAGGTGTTCCCCACTCTTCACCTATACAACCTCTATAAGTTTCAAATTATGCATCCATTCCCATTTGAAAGATGTGATGAAACTTTAATTTATTTTAATCTTAATTTTACAGTTAATAAATAAAAAAAAAACTACGTATTTTATTAGAATTTTCCTCTAAATTGAATGGTGCATGAATCAATCTATGAATCATCCCCCGTTATTTTTCTCTTGTTCGATATATACANAAAACGTATTTTATTAGAATTGTCCTCCAAATTGAATGGTGCATGAATCAATTTATAAATATTCTCCCCTTATCGTTCTCTTGTTCGATAGGTTCATTTAGTTTCTATACTATTTGTACTATGCTAGAAAGTGTATTCGATGAAATGCAAATCTGATGGTATTTATGGTGGGGGGAGGGGCATAGTTGTATCTCGCCAAGGTACAGTGTGCGGTTCCTCTACAGCCTGTGAGTGTCTCGCCCCGAAATAAGCAAAACTCACATATCCCCGTTCCGAGGCCATTTTGGCCCTCATCGTTTTAAATTAACTTCATTTTTCTACAGGTAAGAAGACTTCCTGTCTTTCCTGTTTTGAACTTTTGTTAGGCAGTAATTCATATACGTGCCTTCTCATTGCTTTTCTAGATTCCTTAGGGATAAAAAATATATTATTTATAAAAAAAAACTTTAAAAAAAAAGTTATCTTATTTTCACTTCCTTTAATATTCACTGCCTGCCGTATTTTCGATAAATCCCACTTGAGTATACCACCGTTTCTCTTATCCCTAATTCCCTACTTAAACAGAGCAATATCTCTTGTCACGAAGTTTCCAGCATATCTGAAAACTCATCCATTACTTAAGCTGATAAACATATGTTCTTTGCCAGTTATCCAAAAGATGAAAAGCTTTTGAAAAAGGAAAATTGAAACTTATACTGGACCTCATAAATAGTAATTTAAGATAATGCTTAAAAACAAATTTTGCTCTTAATGTAAGCAGTTTAACTGCATGCCTAATTTATTATTTCCTCGCACTTAGCTATTAATATTCATAAATAGCAAATACCTTGAAGACTAGTCACTGAGATTTACTATAAAATCATTTCTCATAGTAAAGCAAATAAAGAAAATCATTCTTTTTTTTTTTCTTTTTTT
>KZ807989.1:2715-69816 GCA_000696205.2 Oncopeltus fasciatus
TTCTTACATATCCTTTTTTCTTGTTGTACAGATATTTCAATTTTTATGCATTACTGTTATTTGTGTGTATTGTCTTTTTAGCCCTGATGATGGCTTACTAGCTAAGCCGAAACGTTGGCATAAATAAAAATATTACTCCAAATTTTGGTGTATATTTTTTTCTTCCTGGCCGAAACCCCGACCATTCTCACATGATATTCGAGATGACCAACCAACCATCAACCATGTTAATTATCAATACTGATATCTTGATAACATTTATGTTTCATTAATATTGCTTGAATTACTCTTATAGCAGAATGAATATTTTATATCTTCCAGCTATAAAAATAATATAAATTATCACACATTTTATTAAGACATCAATTAAATATGAAATTTTTACTTTTCTTGAGTCTCTATAATTTAATGACTAGACAAAGTTTCTTAAAATTCTTGAATGCAAGCAACCTCAAAATCCTATTTCTTCAAGACCTCTTATCATAAATACCTTTTATTATTATATGAACAATTCAATCTTATTTTCATTAATAATAAACATTATTGATAAACATAAGAAACCACAGTTCAAGTGACAAACAGAGGAATTTGTCAGAAATACTCAAGTTTATGGGGAAATTTCTTTTTACAACAGCCTGGACCATAGGTATTGTAAAATTTAATTCTAATGATGACTTAAAATCCCTAACAATGTGTTTATATATATATATTAATGTTGTTTTCTNATTACTAGCTTAAGGATTAATCCTATGTTAAATGAAATATGTTCTGAAATTAACTTTAAATTAAATTAATGTATATTTAACTATATGGTTATGATTTTTAGACATTGGGAATGCAATTTCCAGATATGTACTCATCATGACTAATAATTGTGAGAAACATTTTTAAGGGATTCATGTATAGTCATAAATTTAAATGACATTAAAATTAATAAGAAAGTCATTTTTGAATTTTAAAATAATTATTAATAAATGTAACTGTCAGTTCTTTGTAAGGCTTGAAAATGGAATTTAGCAAAGAAGTTGCCTGAGAAATATATTACATTTGTGGCATTAATTGCTGGATACATATACTTTCTTGAAATGACTTTTTTAGTATTTTCTCGGATTCCACCTACTAGCTCTCTAAAAATGGGATTTACACATATATACTCCTATAAACAAATGTACATGCACACACACATATATTTCAGCAATCACAGACAGACCATTTCATTATACCTGCTCATTTTCCCCCCCTCCCGTTCCCAAACAATTTTCAGAATTTTGATGTGAGACTTAAAAGGGTCATAGTGAGAGGAGGGTAAGTTATTTTAAGATCATAACCTACTTTCCAGCACTCTCCTGCTCTTTAATGGACCTATCTTACGGATTATTGATGAATTTGCATATTTTAAAAAAAATTCTTATTTGAAAATGATTTTATCCCAATGAAAATTTTAAGCTGTAAATCTCCAAAAGTTACATTGAAAAATAAAAACTTTAATTAAAAGAACATAAATTTTTCTGAAAAAAGAGCATTTTAACAACTCATCTGATATAAACATTGTAGCCTACCCCATAATACTTAAAACATAACAATGTACAAAAATTTATGTTATTAATTAATTGAGACAAAATGACATAAAGCTCAACTTATTCAACAGTTCTTATGGACTAAGGACAAGTTATCCAGGTGTATATGATAAATAAAGTGGTGCATCGCATGACTGAAAATAGCTCGGAATGAGCTGAAACGTCTCTTGTAGTTTCTTGTAAAGAATAAAGATATATATTGGTCACTCATATCCTTTTTTTTTTTTTTTTAAATTCTTCATGAATAACTTCCTTTGTAGTCCTCATTGTAGTCAAATGCTTTGTAATTTTCTTATGGCCTTTAATCATTTAAGTTATAACTATTAATTATGTTTTTGTGAGTCCTATCTATGAAACATTTTGTATATCAACAATCTATCCTCCCTCCCTTTTCTTCATTCATTTTTACATTCTATTTTTTTTCAAACTGATAATTCACTTGTAATGTAAGGACAACTAAAACTACTAAGGAGTAATTATCATGTTTTACATCTTAGTTTTAACTTAATACATATCATGATTTGCATATAAAGCTTATCATGCACTTGTTATTCTAATTAAAAGCTACAAAATATACATATTTACATGCAAACTGATTTGGCTCGATTTGTATAGACATTGATGTTTTAAAATTTATATTTAATCCTGGTAGTCCTATAACTTATACATACAAATATACACATTTCAATTATATAATAGTTTTAATTCATCTATAACACTGCATCAATTATTTATTTTTTTGTTAATTTAACTTATTTTTACTTTCTAATATCCAAAAGAGCGAAAAGTTTTTTTCATGGTTTTTGTGGCCTGTAATTATTGCAGCTTTAGTTCTTAACACTCTCTTAACTCTGTTTTGGAGAGTTCCTTCTGCCCTAGGTCCAGTAATAAGCACCACATTTTCTGTTGTTCTAAAACTTCTAAGGCTAATTTTTCCTTTTTTTTTTGAGGTCTAGCATCATTTGATCTGATATTCCTTAGGCAATGCTGCCTGTTAAATAAAAGGAGAAAATATCTCAGCTTCCATGGTTTACCCTTTGGCTTCATTTTTAAGCTCTTTTCTTTAACAGCCTCAGCAAAATTTGTTAGGACAAAAACTATAATAATGTTGTAGACATACAATAATCCTGTTTAAAGCCCTAGGGCCAGTAATAAAGGGAGATAATCTTGAGCCAATTTTTACTCTGTATTAGTCAATCAACAGACTGTTATTGATCCCTGCTCTCTGGAAATATTTCTAAAACTTCTTTCTCGACTACTGTGGGAATTACTGCCCCTCTTTGCTTTTTCACTTTTCTTGGAACTAGCTGCATCAGCAAACAATTAGTATTTTATCATGACTTGCCAGCAGTGAAGCTAAGCTATCATATTAACTATCAAATCTTTGTCATCCTTTGTCGAGAGCCATTTTTAATAAACTTCCTTTTTCTTTGTAATCCTCTCTTCAACATCACCAATTAGCTTCAGACAGACTTTACTTCACATTCTCTCATAGTTTCTAATGCAACTTCAGGCAAGCAGGCCTTGAAGTTATTGTTTTCCAACTGCATTGCACTTTATAGAAAGTTCCAATTTACTCTCTAGCTATTGCTAGAAGTGGCTTAAAAGCCACAGAGGCTCTCATTAGTTTATTCTTATATTGTTCTTAGTTGGACAGGAATGCAAGCTAAGAATCACTTTTTTACACCTCTTCGGAGAGGTAATAGTTTCACACATTGGGCTCTTACCCTTCACCTTGGTTTGAGTACTCACTACAGTATCTGACATTGATTTTTCAACCTCTTTAAAGAACTTTGATTTTTTGTTTGAAAGACTATGAGCATTCCAAAAACTGAAACTATGACTAACCAATGCAAGAAACCAGAAACTGTCTAGTTTGCTCATTCATATATAGACTCAGCCTGTACTGAGGGTTTAATAAAGTACAGAACATCAAATATCCCTGAAAGTTAATGCCTGCTCACTAGCTTAATTTCATGTAAAAAAAACTTACAATCAATTAATAAAAATTAGTGAGTTTATAATATGTATTTATTTATAGAATAATTTTAAGTATTGCATGTCTTTGTTATTTTATTAAGCTTAAACATTTTAAAATATGTTTGCACCATAAATTTATCTCCAACGCACAAATCATCCTTCATTGTGTAGTCTCCACTCTTCCTAAATCATATAAACAGTCATGAACCTTGTGGTTGAATACAAAAAAAATTAAATATAAATAATATGGTATTTAAACATAAATATATATTATTTAAGTATTAAAAATTAAAAGTTACAATCCACCCGTAACACAGAGTTAAAAATTAAGATAAACAGCTATATCTTATTATATCTTAATCCAAAATAATCAACATTTATGATCGAATTTCCTACAAATATTTATACAATAGATTAATTTGGAAAAATGAATTTTGTTTATATAAACATTTAACAACTTTCTATAAAATAGTTTGTAAGAATTAGTAAGGGGTTAATGCTCTAGAATTAAAGGAACATATATTTCTTCATCTTGGGTTTTCAGCTGTTATCATANTATATTCGTTGGCTTTATAGACACGAGGGATTTTTAGCCCCTTCCTGTGGTATTTATGTGGGCCTGGACAGACCTGTATCTGTATCATGGACACTTCTGCACACATTTGGAAACACTTGTTACCAATGTTTGTTATGTTTCGGATACACGTGTTACCAGATGCAGGGTGGTCGCTCTTCCTCCCGTTCCCCACTTACCATCGAGGCACTGCGGTTTTCTGTAGGTGCTTAACTCCCTCAGATGGGCCATCACCAGTAGACTGGCGGATCTTATCGATCCGAGGGGGTGTCGACTTTTTTTTTTCTTTCTTTTTTTTTTTTTTTCTTATGAATCCATAATAGTTTATTTTAGGATTGCACTTAATTAATAACTGTAGACTTCTGAATTACAAATTAAAAATTGTAATACAAATTCACACAGCATATTTAATGCAATGTAATTAGGTAATATAATATTTAATATTTTCATATGAAGAGAAAGGAAGTAATTGTCAATAGTTGGAGAGGGGAGTTTAGAGATCATCAACACAGAATACAAATCTCCATCATTATTGACATTATTTGAAATAATGAAAGTTATTCCATTTTTATATTTATTAAAAGCAAAATTTCTACCTATTTTTGCCACCTATAAATGTGGAGGAAGTCATTTAACGTTTTTCTTAATAAATTATATTCTCAAATCCTAATAATCTATTTAATAAAGTACTATCAATTCAATCATTTTGTGGTAAAGTAAAACAGCTAAAATATCAATCTAATTTGGTATTGATGTTCGAAATTTCTGTAAATTTTCTGTAGAAGATTCAATCAGTTTATACTGCCTCTGTATGATCAACTTCTAAAGTAAGCCAGATAATAGAAATCCCCATTATGATTTTCAATTGTCATCACCCTTAAATTAAAGACATTTTATCAAAGAATAATATTTTTATTTAATTTTGAAATTTTTTTCATCTCACTAGTAACAGAGATTTAAGAAAGCAGTCTGACAAAATGTTGCAAAATATATTTTTACAAAAGGTTTTGAATTACATAATTTACTCTCATCCTCTCAGGTGTTTATGCTGGTTGATCTCAATTTATAATTGTGTATGATTTATTTTTACATTTGGCCTACTCTGATGTCTCTCAAAGGTCCTAATAGGAGCCATGGTTTTTCCTAGGGACACCAGGTTGCCAGTACTACACCAGAGAGAAAAGATTATTTTGAACCTAACATTTGAGCTTGACAATACTGCATCTCTTTGGTTTATTAATACTATATTAATTCTTGGGCAAAGACTATGAGGACTATAAGGGATTTGAGGTTCTGAAATAAAATAACGCAATGGTGAATCACAGTAGAATAGAGCTATTTACATTATATAAATTGCATAGTAATGTTTTTAATTCACTACAATATTGAATTTAAAAGTGATACCTCAGGTTCATAATATATTTGTGGTTCTGGACTTCCTAGAGTGGATATGATGTGCTCTACCTGACTCCAGAGCTCACCTTGATTTTCTTTGTAAGAAGACATTGAGGTCACTGGGCTATATGAGGGGATATTGTCATTATAACCGGAACCCCTAAGCTATTCTTGCAATATCTAATCCTTTGGCAAATTCTCATATATTGGTGATTCGAAAGTTGAAACTTGCTTGAACTCCCAGGTGATCTACTGGGTTCAATTAAAATTAGAAGCTCTATTGAATAGTGCTTGTTTAAAGTAGTAAGAGTACACTTTCATTCTTCAGAGTTTCTTTAAATTTCTCTTTTCATATTTCTTTCTATGATTTTAGAAAACATCTAACCACCTCTACTTCATAAAATGAGGCTTGGTGATCCATAGTATTTTTCCTTCTATATTATTAATCTATATTATTGTTTTTCCTCTAAAGGAACTTTGTCCTGCTTAAGTATCCCTTTAAGGATATCTGGTACAATTTACAAAAATACTTTATTGCTATTTCGTCCTATACAATAACTACTTATCTATTCTACCATATTTTGGACATCTCCCTATTAAGTGGTCACTCATATCCTTTTTCTTTTAAAATTCTTCATGAATAACTTCCTTTGTAGTCCTCATTGTAGTCAAATGCTTTGTAATTTTCTTATGGCCTTTAATCATTTAAGTTATAACTATTAATTATATTTTTGTGAGTCCTATCTATGAAACATTTTTTATATCAACAATCTATCCTCCCTTCCCATTCTTCATTCATTTCTACATTCTATTTTTTTCAAACTGATAATTCACTTGTAATGTAAGGAAAACTAAAATGTAAAACATGATAATTACTAATGTGTAATTATCATGTTTTACATCTTAGTTTTAACTTAATACATATCATGTTTTGCATATAAAGCCTATCATGCACTTGTTATTCTAATTAAAAGCTACAAAATATACATATTTACATGCAAACTGATTTGGCTCGATTTGTATATACATTGATGTTTTAAAATTTATATTTAATCCTGGTAGTNAAAATATTTTCTGTTGTTTAATAAATTGTAGATCACACTAAATATTTTATTTATTACTATCATCACCTAATGTTTGAGTTAATGATTACCTAATGTTATTTTAAGCTTTTCCGCTGAATGAATGAGAAGGAAATGGTAAAAATAAATGATTTTCTCGGAACTGCATTCATCTTGATCTTAAAAACACCAACAAACACATTGTCTGTGGGTATCTCAAGTTTTTGATCCTGCGTCAGTCAAAGATCCCGTCCAGGGCAATCTTTTATTTATAGATAAAAGCTTGTCCTGGGTGCTTAGAATGGGATGGCAACCTGTAGATAGCCCCTCCCTCCATGGCCCTAAGTGGTAGGCTAACACTAAAAAAAAAAATCCCACAGGGAACATTCTTAAGTATTAGTAAGTGTGGCAGTGGGGTGCACTGTACCGGCGCCCCGTCTAGCACAATCCAATAAGGTGCTGACACTCTCGAGGCTAATTACGGACAGGTCCTGGGAGTTACGTGTAGCGGAGGGCGACTCCGGGGACGTGGAAGATAAAAGGCCGGCAAATTGAATAGGGTGCCGGCGAGGACGTTGCTGCCAGCATGTAACTGGGCGTGAAATACGGACAGCACACTCAGAAGGAGGCTTTCAGTGCTTTTCAGTTACGTTGCGGACCTCTTCTGTTGCATCTGATCCTCTGACGTGACGTCAGAGCGGAGAACCCTCCCTCTTACGTCACACCCCGGATGGGGAGATGACCAGCCCCAGAGCTCGCTCACATTCGAACATGAAGTATTGTTGGGAGTGATTCTTATATGACACGCCTGAGTTACATCCTGCAAACTTGTAGAACTCACTCTCAACTAGAGAAGAAAAATGTCCGTCATGTAAAGGGAATATATTTTACAAGTTTCATTGAAGATGGACGTTCAGTGGATGATGTTGAATTTGAATTAACAAAATGGAAAAGACGTCGACGACAAGATATAAGACTTTCTAACTGTAGATTGACTGGGAGGAGAGAAAGGGTTTATCATAACTCTTAACAATAACTTATTTAAATAATGAAATTAATTGTGATATGTAATCACACGCTAAATTATTTATAAGAAATGCACAGGGATCCAGAAAAAAAAAATCTTAGTTAGCCGGAAAGGTGCAGAGGTAAGCTTGCCCACCCGGGTTTGTATCCCTGTTGAGGTAGTAACATTTTTTTCTGGCTCCCTGTGCATTTCTTATAGATAATTGATTTAGCGTGGGATTACATACCACAATTAATTTCATTATTTAAATAAGTAATATCAGATAACACGAGAGTCTAATAAATAGCTGACAATGTTAGCTCCTTCGAGTATAAGACGATATATTCGTCTTACTTGGGGTTCTTGACTCGGAGTAATGTGCGGGGAGTTGGAGAGATTATTGAAACTTTTTCAGTGTCTAGCGCGCCTTCCCGGAAAGTAGGAGACTCGGGTTCGTTTCCCAGCTGAGGTAGTAAGTTTTTTTTTTTCTGGCTCCCTGTGCATTTCTTATATCTTAACAATAACGAATATATTTACGATTTTTGAATTTGTTCTTCCTATATATCTTACCTTCCGGAAAAGTCTGGGTATCTCTGAAATTTCCAGCTGTTATCAAAACTTACTCGGCCATTGTAAAGATCAAGTCAAATCTGTGAAAAAACTTCAGGGCTATCGGCCAAGATATCTTAAAAGCAATAATGAATTTTACTCTAAAAATTACCGAGGTATTAAGATTTAAGAATGAACCAACATATATTGCTATAAGACTTAAGCAGTCTATTTCATATAATAAGCAATTTATTGTTTTGTCTGAAAGCAAGAGAAATATCATCCACATTATATTCCCTAAATGACCAAATATTCTCAGTCAGTCCTATACATTTGTGGTACTTCTCGATATTACCTTGATATTCTGTTATTTATTCATATATAAATTTGTGATATTTATTAAATTACATTATCTCTTAGCCCAATGTTTCTTAATGAGAGGTAATGAGTAAAACTTTTCTATTTTTTCTGCCGCTAGGTCTAGTTCGACGTTATTTATAAAATGTCTATAGAATTTGGAAGGTAGATATTGGTGAATTGTACTTGATTAAATAATATGTTTTAAAGGTAATTTATCCTTAATAGAATTATTTTATTTTCCATAAGTTAGGCAACCTTACTAAGGATACTTAAAATTTTGGATAGTAATTCTGACTGGACCTATTCGTGGACAATGTTTCAACAATGTGACTAATGACTACTTATCCAGGAATAAAGTAGCAGTTTATAATCTTACTGTCATTTTTCCTAGCCATTATATCAATCAATAGAATTTATATTTTAAATCAGTGAGTTTAAAAAAAAAAAAAAATCCTAAGCTTATAGATGGCCGTGTTATTAACTGTAACCTCTCAGCTGTGGTAATTGGTCATAGTGAAATGTAAAGATATTTTTGCTTATTTTCGGAAACTTTTATTTCCTTAATCAGGGCCAGCCTACAACAGCATCATGCACCAATAAAATACAACCAAATCACAGTTAAGTAATCATATATGCATAAAAAATAAACATAAACTACAAAATCTCTGACAAAACTTTCAAAATATAAAAACAATTAATATTTGTCAAAAACTAAAATAAGTAATCCCATAAGAATTTACTTTCTGTTTACGCAAACAAAATAGATAAATAAAGTTTGAAGGGCTACAATCTAGTTTCAGAAACTTCAGGCTAGCTGGAGAGGTACTGTGGACTCTGAACTCCTTATCTTTGGCCAGAGATGAGCACTTTACTCCCGTCACTTAAGGAAGTGCCCATTCCCTCGACTCTTCCACGCCGGTGACTTGCCCCAGCGAAAGAACTCTCACTTTTATATTTGCGGCTATTTTGTAATCCTTCCAATCTTGTCCCCTAATAATATATACACGGCCTCCATAAATTTTCTTTTTATTATTATTAATCTCTTTTCCCACTACTTCTACATTGTCAAAATCCGATTATCCTTCGCTCCAAGGTGGGAAAGGGCAGAATTCCCTGATTCTGTGAAAACTTGTTGATTGGTGCTGAATTCTGTTTGTCAGGTACTTCATGGTTTTACCATGTCACACTTCTTCGCAGACTTTGTACTTCACCATATACAAAACTCCTGTGCTACCCTCTTTCTTTATGCCCTGTTTCTTATCGGTGAACATGTTTCGTAGTGTATTAATATACCGATAAGTTCGGCCCTCGGGTTAGAAATTTCATGAAGTATTACCTTTTTTAGTTTCTCTGCTAATCCCTGTACATATGGTATGCAACAAAAATGATTGACCATAACTGCGAATCATCATTTTTCCTTCTGTCCCATAATGTCCTACTGATCATTATACGATTAATAAATTTCCTTGGAGAACCATTTTCCATCAAAAGTTTCCTCCCAATACCGCGATTATTTTTGAGGAATCACACCGTTGACAAAGTTAAACACTCTCTGTATAACCGAGTTCACTTTCTGGCTTATGAGTGTGTGTTGATATGGGTGTGATGACATAATTAATCATTAGAATTTAGGCATATACCCATATTTTTCCCTACTTTTAATATATCTAAGAAAGCTATTTCTCTGTCTTTCTGAATTTCCACCGTAAATTGAATGTCTGCATCATCTACTATTGAATACCTCTTGCACCTCGCCTACCTTATCTCGCGGATTGGCAGTGAGAATGATGAAGAGGAAGGAGATAAAAAATATGTATTCTTCTGAAACAAGATTTCAGTACGTCCCCCATAACAGTGAAAATGGATCTCCCATAGGCAGTCCCCTTACTTGTTTATAATATCAATATTCAAACATAAACTAACCCCATTCACAAATGAATTGCACAATTTCAATAAATTTACCCACCAGGATGTTGGTATTATTTTGGATTATATTCCACATATTCCGCACAGACACATTAATAAGTGAAGTGCATATCAAGGTAAATAATGATATAAGTAAGTGTATAGGGGGAACATGTTAATTTTCAATCCAAGTAGTGGCGTGGCAAAAGAGATTAATAGTAAAAAAAAAAAAAATTATGAAGGCCGTGTATATATTATTAGGGGACAAGATTGGAAGAATTACAAAATAGCCGCTGAATATATAAATGAGAGTTATTTCGCTGTGGTATGTCCCCGGCGTGGAAGAGTCGAGGGGATGGGCAACTTCATGGGTGACGGGAGTAAGGAGCTCACCTCTGGCCAAAGATAAGGAGTTCAGAGTCCACAGTACCTCTCCAGCCAGCCTGTACTTTGTGGCCAGACGAACGCATATTTTTCCAATTCGAATGTAAGCCACCCCTTCAACCACTTAGGGACATGGAGGGAGAGGCTATCTACAGGTCGCCACCCCATTCTAAACATCCATGGCTCAGGACAAGCTTTTATCTATAAATAACAAATATCTGGGCGGCATTTGAATCCGCAGCGTAAGGTTTGGGAGACCCGAAGGGATCTCACGAGTACACCGGTNCCTTGCATTTATTGTATAAAACTAATGTGGGATTAAATACCACAACAAATACAATATTTAAAATAAAAATACTGTTCACACTTACACAATTAAGATCAGTTACTTTAATACTAAGTGCACTATAAGAAGATTTAATCATTTTCAGTCATAAATATCATCATTGAATGTGATATTTACTTAAGAGAGGTTAGAGAGAGAGAGGTTAGAAGCTGTTACAGACCGCAAGGATTGCCGGTTTTCTAACTTTGTCTCTTGAGCCTCCGAGACACTCCCCACTTTCTTCATGGTGCAGGATGACTGTGCGTATGACCGATCGCCTCCATTTGACATTGGAAATTCGCTGTCCCGCTGCTCTCTCAGGTGTGCTCGTCACCGTTGTTTGTCCTGTGAAGGTACCGGGCATTACCCGCATCCTATTTTATGTAACGGAGATTTTTCTCCTGTCGAGGTTGGACCATTTCTTTTAAATGGGCTAAGCGATTCCTGAGGCTCGGATTCTTGGTATAAGATACTGCCTAGTCAGTGTTCTACATTTACATTATTATTATTTTTTTTAAAAATATTTTTTTTAAAGGTTATACTTATTTATTATGATTATATAACTGTTATTTGCTTGTATTTTACTGTTTGATGATGTAGGCTGGCCCTGATAATGGAAATAAAAATCTCCGAAACTTTGGCAAAATTTTGTTGAAACCTATGACCAATTACCACAGTTGTGAGGTAACAGTAAATTAAATCCTTTGGACATTTATAAGCTGCAAATTGACCTTAATAATTATAAGCTGTTGCATAAATTGTTTTATATATTATAACTGTGTTATTAAAAGGTATTTTCTTAATCCTTAATATTATATTGATTTATTTAGAAAATTGTTTTAATTGACTTATTTATTGTACATATATTATAATTACATATTTGTTCATTTTAATTGTTGTAGACTTTCTCTACACAAGCTTGGCTTTTGAGAAAGAGTATTCACGCATAAAATTATAATTCACTCTTAATGGTTTATACAGATTTTCCATAGGGAAGTCAAGCTTAGTACCATGACGAAAATTTTGAAAAAAAATTTAACTGATCTTCACCAATACTAGATTGTAAAAAATATAAAATATTGCCTATAAGGCCTCTAGCGTTCGCAAGTTTAAAATTAATGAAGCCGAATTCAACTCACTTTCGCAAACGATTGGATGAGTACGTTAATGCCTAGAATTGGTCGAAGGGAAGGGGGATACCAACAAATTTTATGAAACTAATCGTTGTATATAATTTTTTAACAATTGTGTTCTATATAACTTTTTATACATAAAACTCTGATTAAAGAGGAAATTTACTAATATGAATGAACGCTCCTCCCACTCTACCTTTCTGGCCTGTCTAGAGCAAACTTTTCGTTCATTGTTTTCTACGACTTATAAATTAAATTTAATTGTTTACTCTTACTTTTATAAATATTTCATAAAACATATTTAATCATTTACTTAGGTTATTCAGCTCCGGAGTAATGGACTCTTTTATTTTTATGATTATGAAAAAAGTGATAAAACAATCCTTTGTAAATTATTGTGAGTGGATAGACACATAAAAGTAGCTTATTGAGATAATTTTGGATTGGTGATTTCTTGAATAAATTTTTCTTTGAAAATTTTGTCTGGCCTACATGCCTCAATCGCTGCATTTTCTGATAGTGGAAAAAGTGAATATTTATCAAGCGGATCGAGTATACAGTTATAATATTCAGCAAGTCGTGGAACGGTCTCCTCACAACATTGGGCAACCGATCCCGCTCCACTTTCCACCGATAGCCATCACCGTATAACGTAGAGAATTCTGTTGGGGCAAGTGGATATTTCGGAATAGCTCTTTTGTGGATGTAAAACCGAGCAAAACATGATATTGCTCAGCACCATTCATTTGTCAGGAAGTGCCTATTAGTCACGAGCGACTCCTTCTGAACGGTAACCCGCGAACTGGAGTTCTCAGTTCAAGTGGTCCAGGTCGGGCTGAGCTGGTTTTTAGTGGGAGTACTTCGAACTTTAACTCACCACCTCCCTTGTATTTCAGCTAGAGGTTATTTCAATACACTATTTCAGAGGCGTCCAAAGAAGTTTTTGGGGTTGTTCACATGAGAGGTTTTATAAAAGAGTTTTCCATATATTCTCCCATCCTACCTACTAGCCATCAATGAAGAAGGCACTACAATGTGTCATACACATGAGAAAATATTGAAGGCAAATTCTGTCAACAATTATACATGCAACACTTGTCTAACACAATCTGTATTGTTATAAATAAATGGTGTTATTAATAATATCTATAAGGCGAAAAGTTATCAGGTTTGACTTTCATCCAGAAATATAAATGGTGTTATTTATGTTTTGAGATCTTTAAATGAAGTAGGCTAAATAGTTGTCTTGGATTGAATGTTTTCTGTAAATTTCATAATGGAATATTATTCATTGGACTGACTCATTGGTGTTCATTTTTCTTCACCAATATTATAATTCAAATACAAGAATTAAGAAAGATAAATACAACTGTAAAAACTGAAGATATTTTTATAACTCAATCACATTATTGAAGAGTACCGAAACTTATTAATGATGACGAAAAAAATATATCTCATAATAAGATTGTTGAAAATAAATAAATATAAATAAATNGCATTAATACATTTATAAATATATGTATGTATGTATGTATATATTCCCTTGGAAAATAGATTCCCTTGGAATTCGTTAAAAATAGTTATTCATCTACCGTACTCAAAAATTGGGTGAAATAAAAGAAAAAACAATTTTCGCAATTATCGTAAATAAAATTTGAATATCATTCCCAATATTTTTTAGAAGGTTATTATGGGAGGAACTTAACTAGGAACAAAGTCCATGTGGTGCGCTTTGAACTGTTTTTTTGTAATAATTTTGGAAATTTGGGTTCTTGAAACTTGGGAAGTTTTTGATTTTTGTAACATAGCTAGTATAATTAGAGAATTAAAAAATATATGTTTATTTATTATAATCTGTAAATTAATATAATATAAAATAATAATATTAACTACAACAATTACTTCTAAGGTTTTATCAAAATAATTAGGTTTAGTGAGATAAATCACTTCATGCGAATATATTTCACGCAAATGGGGTGTGAAAAAGCCATTTTTCACAGTGGGTGGGGGGGGGGGCTAGGGGGGTTCAGAGCTGATATTTATATCTTAAAAGTTAAAAGTAAATTGGACGTAAAATAATCCATTAACTAAGGGTTGATGCATTTGCTACGGACTAATGAAGCATTCATGAGCCCATTGTTGTTATAAATATGGAACTCCACACCCCTGAGGGTTGACTCAGGTATAGCGAGTTTCACCCCTAGCGTTAAAGGCGTATATAGGCGTAATTTGAGGGGGAGGATAATCAAAGATTGCTGAAATTTTCAATAGAGCTCCCTTTGTGTAGTTAATATTTTATTTCCTGATTTCCTGCGACTTTTGAAAGATTCTTCAATTCTTTGTTTCCTCACCGTTCCTACTTGCTAGAAACTACAAGTATAGACAGCTCAAAACAACACATAAACACACCGACATATATGTACATATTTAAATTTGATTGGCTATAAATTATGGATTTCTAGTTGTTAAATTTGAAGATAATACCTAAAATTTTGCCGAAAACAAACAAAATCTAATTTTTACATTAGAGCTAATGACTAATGACTGTAGTGCTATCTGGTGAGTATCCAACTAAACAATGCAGGTAATCTCCCACTTAACTAGGCCCAACATAACTAGGAATATTGTTCAAGAACGAACTAAGCCTTTCGTTTTTCATCTGAAAGCTACATACTGAAATTTGTTAAGAAATACACACGCATGCGAGCGCGCACATTATAGTTGGCAGGTTCAGAGAAAATATCTTTAATTTTTATATAATCTACGACAACACCACATTATTACATTCCTTCGAAAATAGCTAAACATAATAGCCCCCCCCCCCCCGTACAATACAATAAGATTAGGAAATAACAGGCGTAAAGTAGCTGAGAGTAACAATTAACAGCTGATAATCAGATTATGTAAGGAACAAATCGATTCTAACCGAAAAAATGCGAACGATTAACTCTACTGTGTGATCTTTCTTTAAAATTTATTTTAATTTATGGCACGGGATAACTCCAGGAATTTATATTTTTTCGTTCACACAAAACACCAATTACTCTTGATCAATTTTAAACATAAACTGGCTATTTATATAGAATAAAACACAAGGAATATGTATTAATATGCTCAGCTAATAGGCCATCTGTTACAAAATACAAATTACAGGAGCTACTAAATACAAAGCTAAAGTGGAATCAATATGTATCTAAACATTTTTACATATTTATTTATCCAATGTATTACTTTGTGTACGTATAAACCGTTTCTAATATATAAAGAAGTTAAAAGGTGGAAAAGTTATATTTAGTCAATTTTTATTCGAAATTTTTAAAAATGTGATGTAAATTTTTTTATATAATGTAACATGCGTTTATCTACTGAATAAAAAAAGAAAGCGTTATTTTTTTTTTTAGGTTTTTAATTATTTCTTAATTTTGTAGATAAAACAAATTGCTATCACTTGAATACCCTCAATATCACCGCATTCCTCATATACGTATAAAACAAACACTTTTATAGTTAGGTCGATTTATAATAACAAATAATTTTAAATTTTTAAGGAAGTTACTACTCAGATTTGTGGAAAGTAACACAGGGTAGTAAGTAATGCCGGGCCCATTGATTGATCCGTCAGTTCATCGTTGGAAGATCAACCCACTGCCCTGCTTCTAGAAAAGAGTACCACAACCTTGTGTGTATTATGAGATTTTCAGAATGTAAGTACGCTCTTGGAGTAGGTTAAACTCAAGAGTGTATATAACTATTTACACATGTCTTAGATGAATTTGAGTACGTACGGGTGCAAATAATTTTAGAGGGATGGATAATGTCCGAAAGCGCTCGCCAACAGAAGATGGTTTGCAGAAACCAATGAAGACGGATTACAGAAGGAATGATATTTAGAGGGAACACTTATTTGATTTCTCCAATTCAGTATTAGTAAAAAATCTAACATTATACCCACAAATCCCGCTGGATGGGGCAGTTGTTACGATATCCCTTCCTCTCTTTTCCACAGGCGCTGCTGTGCTGAATGAGGGCACTACTGTGCTGAATGAGGGCACTACTGTCCTCCAGAGTAACAAATTAATTAAAGATCTGTGTGGAAATCTAGTAGGCCGGGTTCTAGGAGGGTTCAGTAGAGCGCGCAGCGACCTCCCGCCGTTCGCTGACAAGCGGAACCGTTCTTTTGAACTGACTCGGCGTCCCCCCCCCCTTCCACTCCCAATCATAGAGCCTAACTCCACGAAGAGTCTGGAAACCCAGGTCCGGCAACCCGACTTCTACTAAACCTAACCTTTACAAGTAGTCAAATCTCCGTTCACCAAAGTACCGAACTGGATGAAGAACCGTCGGACAGGAGAGGAATCCAAACTAGGAAAGACACAAGCCTGCATTTGATCTATTTCCAATTAAGTAGCGAATTTCATGCACAGCTCTTATGAGCAACAAACTATGGGATCACCATTGAGCCCTATACATGGAGGACTTCGAACACAGGGCCCCTACTCAGCCCTTAAGGCTCCGGTATGTTGGTATCGATATGTTAATGATGCATTCGTAACCTGCAGACACGGCAGCTACTCCCTGGATCGGTTTTTACACCGATTGATTCAATTACAGCCCTTGTTTGATTTTACTTTCAGCCCTGAAGAAGCCATCACATGATGTGCGAAAGAAGAAGCTTTACTACATGGTAAAGCCCGGGAGAAATATTTATGATTAAAAACAAATTTTTTTTATTTTCCTTTTTATTTTTCTGTAATTTATTATAACATACAGAATAGGTGTCCACGTAAAAATGTACATTTATTTACATAAATTTTGTCGAAATGACACTACTATCTGATCTTTTGTTGAAGATTCTATCTTTAGTACAATTTCAAATGGGCTAGGACGAAAAATAGTTAAAAATAATTTATATTTAAAACGAGAGTTTTTGCTCGTAGAGAGTATAAGTAGATGTTTTTTGTTGGGGTACGATCAAGGTTAATTAAAAAAATACACATTTATTAGGAAGCCATTTTTGGCAGTTTGTGTTATGAGTAATGCTTAAACAGAAAATTCGATTTCGGTGTATTTGAAATTTCGTATCAAGGATTTGGCATCTGCTATGTGGGATCAGTGATGATGACCTGTTAATATTATTCTAAAGTCGCGTCATGGTACCAATTTGAATGGCGTTCTCTACGAAAAATCTGTTCATATATATATATATATTAGTATCCTTAGGCCCCCCGTGGAAGGCTATCTAAACCCCTTAATTTATTACAACCTTGATAGAGCTTGGTTAAGGTCAGCCATCTTAGCATACCAGGACTTAGTTCCAGTTTTGATGCCAGCAACAAAGTCTATAATACCTTCAGGCGATCCCCTGACCCCCTAAATTTAGTTAAGCTTCATGAAAAAAAAAAAAGTAATTCAACTAGTTTACTTTAAATTCTTAGGAATATCTGACACTTTTTTTTTTTTTTTCAAAAGTTTTCCCTTGACACATTTTTTTAAATTTCCAATAAAATACAGGCCAGCTGTAGTAAAATACAGCATTCACTCATAGTGATGATTATTCCAAGTTAACTCAATAAATTTTAAATATTTTGAATATAACTATTGCTTGTACACATCTTAATGTAAATATAATTGTGTAGATAAGATTTTTAATCTCTCTCAAAACGGCAATTGAAAACATTTGTGGACATTGTTCACCAACGTGAATGACTTCCAGACAGCCTTAGCTGTCTAGAAAGGATGCAGTCCTGTCTCTCACGGACAGAATGGCGACCGGTGGAAGGAGGTAATTGTCCAATCAGCGAAGAGGGGTTGCGTTCGCCCCCTGTGTGTGGGTGTTTCGCTACGGCTGCTTGTGCCAGAAGGGGTCCTGTCCTCTTAGCGCCAAGGCCTTCTCCAGCGATTTGCTGCCTTCCCTCAAAGAAGTTGGCTCGTCTGGAACCTTGTCAAGGGGCTTCAATGGTTCCCGCCTTGGCTACCGACTAAAGCCCTGTCTAATCGTCACTTCTCGGGGAAACTAAGACCAACGTCGGGTAACCTGGATCACATGTTCATGACTGATAATCCATGTGATCCAGGTGACACGACGTCCGCTCTCGCCTTCATGATAGCCTCGTACATGGCTTACAATGTTAGATAATTAAAAAATACACATTTTTAAAATTATACTTTTTGGATCAACCTCGACCGAACCATAACAAAAATTCTCTACTAATAATATCTAATCTAAGAATCTCTACAAAAATATCTAGAAAGTAATTAATAATAAAGTTTTATTTAACGGATGGTGTACATATGACACCATTAAGATTTATTAAAACGACCTCTACATGATAACCTGGTAATTAATAATAAAGTTTTATTTTCTTTAAAAAAGACTAATAATCTCTACGGTCAAAAACTCTCCATTTGAACCTGAGATGAACGTAGTTCTAAGTGAAATAGCAACAGCTCAGTTCTTTTGACAAGATTATAGATACATAGATTGTAGATTTTAATGAGAAAGAAACAAAAAAAAATATAAAAGGTGAGGATTTTTTTAAAAATATTATGATCTAGTTTGAGAAAATGGTCAGTGGGAGTCCAGATCTAAGATATAATTTATCTATTTTCCCCTGAGATGGTTAGGGATGGTTCGGGGTGGAATTATACGGCGGTTGAGAAAATGGTCAGTGGGAGTCCAGATCTAACATATCATTTATCTATTTTCCCCCAAGATAATCCAGATCGTTAGGGGTGGATTTATACGGCGGTTGAGAAAATGGTCAGCGGGAGTCCTTATCCAACATTCATCTATTTTCACCTGAGATGGTTAGCTATGGTTAGTAGTGTAATTCTACGGTGGTTGAGAAAATGGCCACTGGGAGTCCAGATCCAACATATCATTTATCTATTTTCACCTGAGATGGCTAGCGATGGTTAGGGGTAGAATTGTACGGCGGTTGAGAAAATGGCCAGTGGGAGTCCAGATCCAACATATCATTTATCTATTTTTCCCTTTGATAATCCAGAACGTTAGGGGTGGAATTATACGGTGTTTGGGAAACTTTGAGGTTCATCCGAGTCCGCAGACGTCTTATGTACCGGAGTCCGAGAGAAATAACATATCGACCGCAGCTAGACGTGTATGGAAGTCTCCAACAGCTTAGATTGGAGCGATGGAGCACTATTGCATGGCCATAGCGCGACGGAAGAAGAATAGGAAGGGGAAAATATAAGACAAGATAAAACTATAGAGACTGGAATGTTTTTTTTAAATAAAATATTTTCTTATAAAAGCTGTTCAATCGAACTGAAATGATAATCGAAAGAAAAACATCCCCTCTTCTTTATTGTTATATATCTCAGTCTCCTACCATTCTGAATTCCTCTACAACCCCATACCAGTGGTCGGGGAACTTTTTTAATCATTGCCCAAATTATTTTTTTGTAAGTTGATATTACCTCATGGCGATGAGGAAAAAAAAATCTTATCTGCGAGAATTTTTTTTTTTTGATCAACCATAAAAATTTCGACTTCAGTTTTAACAGTACATACTCGATTTAGTACATTTCCGCGAGAGAGCCACCTTACTTCTGTATAATAAAGTAGGTCTGTATATTCAGCATCACCGTCCTGACATAATTCACGAAATAGCCGCGAGTCCCTTCATAAAATTTGCGAACTTGATGGCATCATGCATGACGACTTCCAGTGTAGTTTCTAAATATTTGACCATAAGGGCCTGGCGATGGATCATACAGTGAATAACATCAATATTTGGGGTTTACGAAAGCTGAAAAACCATTAATATGACCCAACATAGCTGGAGCTCCCTCCATCCAAAGATACAGATATACAGTTTTCACATTTTAAACTTTGCGCATTGAAGTATTCATTTACTTTATTATAGACATAAATATCACGAGATCTCAACTCGAGTGGAGAACAGAACAACAATTCCTCTTCAAAAGTATCTGCACCTTTGTAGCGAACACATACCATTAGCTGTGAATTGCTGCTAAAATCAGTTATCTCATCAAGCTGAATAGCAAATATTTTAGCCTGTTTTAATGCGACAATAACCTGTTCCTTCACATTTTCTGCTAATACAGAAATTCGTTCTTTCACAATTCCTGCAGACAAGCGCACTGAATTCAGTTTCTTCGCTCTGCCATTTTACAGCAGCTGGTTTAAACAAATCTTCACTAATAGGTGGTATGGTTTATTATTTCAAGCTATCAACCAGGCTTCTTGATGCTGAACGCTGATCAAATGTACCAAACAAGTCGCTATTCCATCTTTGTCTTCTAAAATATATTGCTAAATTTGCGGAAGACAAGTGTGAATGCAAAATATCTAAATGTTTCTTCAATTGACTTCTTTTTTTTTAAAGATTCTGAAGTCAGTGCCTTCATACATACAACATATTGTGGTTTCATTGTACCATAGTCTTCTATTTGTGTAAAACCGTAATTAATAAATTCGTCTTGGTATGTTCTTTTTCTATTTGCTGCCATTTGAAGGGTGCAGAATATAATAATTAAAATGCTTGAATTAAATTTTCACATTGCTGCTTACCTTGATCGATATATTGATGATTAATCAAAAAAGGGTGGTCTTGTTAGCAACTTACTAGTAAAAACTGGCTCTCTGACTCGTCAATGTATTTGTATCTTGACGGCATGGCACGGACTGAGCTGGTAGCCGGGCTCTGTTTTTCTGCGCACTTCGAGAACACTAGTGGTAGGGAGTGAGATGGCGTGGCCTGAATATGTCGCTAAATTGTTAAAGTTGAAAAAAATACTAACATTCATTTTGACCCCATTTGGGGTAATTAACCCCGGTTCCCCGACCGCTGCCTTATACCTTCTTCCTAGACCATCTGTCTACCTTCCGGTCGCTAAGTTTCCTATAGGTACGCCAGTGGATCCTCCAATGGACATCCGTGTTCGCCAAAGTGCGCTTATTACACCATTATTAACAGTTTATTAGTGTCAGCTACTACCATGACTTTTTCCGTAGCGACAGACCCTCAAGAGGTTTTTTGACAGTCCTCTTCCCGAACTTTAGCCCGGTCCTGCACACCTACCGCCTAGATGACTCTCCAAGGAACATCCAAAACACTGATGAGTTCTCCCATTAGCACCCTCACCATTGATCTGTTCAAAGAGATCAGAACGCTCTTTCACGAGAAAACAATTTATTTTCCTGCTTTTCCCTACAGCAACAAACCCTCTAAACGCTCTTTGCTGGGCCTCCTTCTTTCTGTAGCTCTATCCCCTGGAGTAGTGCAGTTATTAAATTCCCCCATTATTGCATTGATTTCTTCACCGGAAATTTAATAATGTAACTACCATAGTTGAGCTCTCGCCTCCCTCTTTCCTACGGAAAGTTCTAGAGCCAGCATATAGATCTCATCTTTTACTCATATTACTTTTTCCGAATGTTAGGATTAATTATGTCAGTTGAGAGTGGTATCTACTGGTCACCTTCTCTCCTCATCTGACTTTCATTAATGTCATTAATTTTTTTACTATTCATTGTAATCAAATTACAAAATATTTTTATTTATTTTTAACAGAATGTAATATGTAAATAAAGGTTATAAAAAAAATATGTCAAATTTACTCTTCTTTTATCTTTATTGGAACATGGGAAATATGTTTTCTTTAAGTACAGCGTGATAGTTTTTTTTTATTTTTTAGTATTTATATTTACATTTTTGTAGATGATAATGAAGTGTGAAATGTCCATGAAGATGGGTTTCAGCTACAGATCTCTTGAATCACTAGCTGTCCACCACGAACAGAAGCTAGGAGATATGGGCATCTGGCCATCCATTTGTCCGCAAGAATTGGCTCAGCGGAGACTTGAACGCTCCCGCGAAGTAGTCGTACTTGAAGCCTACAGGGGCGCTGGCAGCGGGAGGGTTGGCTGGGGGCGTTCTGACCACGCCCACTTAAATGATCTCATCTCCCTGCCTGCTGTGAGCTTATTCTGCACGGGGCACACAAACAACAAAACATGGAGGTTATGAAAATTTATATGCAACCATAAAGGAGTAAGTACAATGACAGATAAAGGAATGGTGTGTGTAGGTTTTACATGGCTTAGGGTCACTCAACGCTTGTGTCGAGGGAGAGGGCTGTGAGCACTCCATCATATTATATGCATCATTAGGATAGTGTATACATAAACATGACGCCATTTTGTTTTTATCAGTCATTATCTGATATTTAGAGATATTGCTAAAATTTTCCCCTTGCAGTACTGAAATAATTTTGTTAAATAATTACTCGTTTTTATTCGCAAATAATTTATTTTGAAAACAAATCTTTTCAGGTACTAGTTGAAGAGTTTGACTTACATTTTTCGGTGGGGGCAGACATCTTTATTTTTGCTTAGACAATAGCAAAATGACAAAAGCGTCAATCCGTTTTTTTTTTTTTTGGGGGGGGATTTTTACCGAGTTTTTACAAATTTCAAAGTAATTTAGCTATTGAGGCTGATTATTTGACAAATTAAAAAAAAAAAACAATTCGTAATAATCTCCGATCATACCAATATATAAAAAAACAAAAAACTTTTATTTATTTATTACATTCTGTCAAATAAAAACATTTTGTAATTTGATTACAATAAAAAGTAAAAATGACATTCAATGACAATCACATGAAGAGAGAAAGTGAGCAATGACACAACCCTCAAATTAATTACAGACTTTGTCTCCAGGAGGTCACGGGGCCATCTTCGTTTGAGTTGACGGGGAGGGTTGTAGGGGTTGGAGTTGGAAGGCAAGGTCTGTGCTAGTGGATTAGGATGGTTTGGCAGTTTACTGTGGAAAAGGGTGAAGCGGGAAGAAATGAGGTTTGAATAAAAGGGATATTAAAAGGGGCGAATTGAATATGTAATAGTGAGCATTTACAATTATTCTCAGGGTTTTGGATTGAGGTCTTACCAACTGGACACCGAAATTAAAGTCATTGAGATAAAAAATGCACACACACACACACACATATATGTATGCATACTTTTGTGTGCCTTCTGTCTGTCAACATTCTACAAGCTACTTAATAAAATTTGTCATACGGCTTTGTAATATAAAAAGAAGGCTAGATATTCTAAAAGAAATCCGATGAATAGGAGTCGGGGAATCACGTAAATATAAAACGCGAATTCAAAAAGAATTTTTTTAACCAAGTGCGGATAATACTACTGACTTTAGTCATGGAAATGTGAACTTTGGGACAGGACATCCTTTCTTGTCTTCATGATAGACAGCCCTTTTAAAAAAATACACTTTTTTTAAAATTTGTATTTTTTTTTATCTTCCTTGACCGAACCCCAACTAAAATCATCTAATAAACTGGGCTTTGTTTACGCTGGAATCGAGTTTAGTTCCGCTCTCTGTGATGTGGCCATGAATCTCCCTCGGAGATCTCTCCAGACATCACTATCAAGTTAAGTCGAAATATCGTTAATAATAAAATAATTATCCAACAATTTCGGAGTATTTTATTTTTATGATCCTGGCCGAAACCCTTACTAATTCTATTCCAGCATAATTATATATTATACTTTCTTTAATGAAGCTTTTTTTTTTAAAATGTAGTCCCTTCCTGTTTGAAAGCCGAGAAAATTATGGATTAGTAATAAAGTAACATATTTGCTCACAGATGAAAAAATAAATAAGAACTATTGCA
Organism: Oncopeltus fasciatus; assembly: GCA_000696205.2. Taxonomy (NCBI): domain Eukaryota; kingdom Metazoa; phylum Arthropoda; class Insecta; order Hemiptera; family Lygaeidae; genus Oncopeltus; species Oncopeltus fasciatus. The sequence goes on from KZ807989.1 coordinate 26,647, forward strand.
ACACACACACACACACACACACAAAATAATCAGAAGAAGAGTTTGTTGACCGTAGATATTATTCTTAGATGATTTTAGTTGGGGTTCGGTCAAGGTAGATCCAAAAAACACAAATTTAAAAAATGTATTTTTTAATAAAGGATTATCTGCCAACGTTTCAACTTACATTGTAAGCCATCTTCAGGGCTATCATGAAGATGAGAGAGTCATGGAAATGTGAACTTAGGGACAGGACGTCCTCTTTCATCTTCATGATAGCCCTGAAGATGGCTTACAATGTAAGCCGAAACGTACACTTTTGTTAAATTTCTATATTTTTTTTGGATCTACCTTGACCGAACCCCTACTAAAATCATCTAAGAACAAAATAATCAGATTAATCTGTGGCTGTATTTCTGTGGATGTTGAAGTTGTATTATTACTAAATATAATATATTTGAGAGAGGGTTGGATGTGGTCCCATTGGAAGGCTTCCACTGGGGCTGTACTACTCAGACGTATACTGAACTATGTATCCCACTGATATTGGGTAACAGAGAGCTATTGCAAGAGTTGGAACAGACAACTGCATTAAACGCCATATTTTTTTCAGGCGGTCTCCCCTGACGGAATATTCCCAGCGACTTCACGTTCCTCCCTCCTCGATTACATGCTACCCCCCGCCCTGTCCCAGATTTCTATTTTTTCGTAATTTGGCGTTATTAAGCAGCAGTCTGGTGCATTGTGCTTGTCCCGGCAAGCAAGACGTCTGGGGCCTCCGTAAGAAATGCCCTACTGACATTGGCTAAGACATCTGGAATGTTCCACACCCAGTTCACACACCATACGGTCACGTAGGAAACTTTAAATAACACATACATGACCAATGAAGGAACATCAGCCATTACTGACCTCTGAGTAAATTCCCACGTCGTGACTGTCTTTCAGCTCTAATTTATTGCATTTTGTACGAACTGATACTGATAACAAAAATTGTTTTGTTTTAAAAATAAAAATTTACTGTCCGTCAAAATTTTTTTTTTCGGCAAGTAGATTGGGTAATTTATTTTTATTGCAGCATATAATGTAATACACAATCAGTTAACATACCATTTAACATCACATAATATATTAAGGCATTATACTATAGAGTGATTGAAAATAGATGAGGAACTGAGTTCCAACTCAACATCTATATTTGTCTAAGTAATAAAAAATAATAGTTAAAAACAATTTGTAAGTTTTGTGTATTTGCTGGCATATGTTTTCATAGAGTTCTCTAAAAAAAACAAAAAAACAGAAGAGCTTTTCTTAGTATTGTTATTCGTACATTAGTATACAATAGAAATTATGGAAGTCAACTATCAACTACATGATATGTTTTAATGATCTGAAAGCACATAAATCTAATCTGGTTAACCATATTTCATTAAATATTGATATGAATAATAGTAAATTACGAAATGAAATTTCCAAGTCATAGAGAACAAGGAATATATATATATATATACAGGAGGAAAAGAGTGTACAAGATAGTGAAATAGTGAGATATCTCCCCAAAAATTTAATACTCAATATTATTTTCATAAGCCAGGTCATGGTGGCTAAGAATGGAATATCAAACATGAATAGCTTGATTTCTTTAAAGGTAAAATTCTAAAAAGGGTTGACACAATACCATAGAAGACCTAGGCACAATAATGTCTGGCAAATTTATGTCCAAATAACATATCCATCGTATATTGGACAAGCAACCTGCGTGTATTATTGGATATCTAGTGACATTGCATGGATATAAAACACACCTTGGATTTGGATGCTGTTATCAATGCTTTTGTACGCAGTGAGTTAGAATACGGTTCGATTTTATGGTGACCTAGTCACATGCCTCTAACCACATAGAGAATGTCCAAAAAATTCATACATTTTCTCAAGTTTATCAGACTTAACGCCTGCGAAAGAAATAGTTTTAGAGCTATAGGGTTAGAGGAGGACCTTTGTGGACTTAATTAATCATTATGGATATTCAAGACTACTCTGAAGTATTTTCTAGCGCCGAATTTAAAGGGTCCATAACCATTTTGCTATTCACCATGCCTCGAGCAATCACTCAATCCATAGAGATGTAAAGAACTGGTCATGCCAAGTACCAATATTTTTAAGGACAGGTCAATATCTTGCAAATATCTTAAAAATAAATACTTTGTAATAATATTCTCTATATTTGTTTATATTTATTATTTTAATTTGTTTTATATATATTTACAATTTTTTAAAAATTGTTTTACGTAATTATATTTTGTACTCATGTGTAAAATGCTTTCATACGCACTTATGTCCCTTTGGTATTTAAAAAAAAATATTTTGTAATGACTAATACTAATTAGTGACAGCTGTTGTTATTAGAAAGCGAAATATAAATATAATTAAAAAAAATAGCTGCCCTTTGATTCCTAACAAAGAGTTTTCTAAGACGGCTTCTCTGATCTTGCAGGATAACGCCGAGATTAAGCGTACCGTAGCCATCTCCTAAGGCCATAATCACTATTTCACTGGGAGGAGAGTACGGAGCCATCTTGCATAAAATATGTTAGCAGAAGTTATAACTTTCTATAGATAAATGTAAACATTACTATCTCGGATTTCTTAAGGACCCAGTAAATTATTTTAAACATTACAGCTGATCCTTTTAATGACGGAAAGAATTAATAATAAATAAATATTATTGTTTTAAAATAGTGTTGTTAAGGTTACTAGATTTTATCAATTTGTTTTTAAGAATTTAGGTAATTCTCCTTATAATTATGGCAAATGCTGTTACTAGTGTAGGGGAATAATACAAAAATAATTACCATGTTTGAAATAATGTTTTACATTTGAAAGATAAAAAGAAAAAAGTTTTTTTTATTTATTTGTTTAATTTTTCGTTCTCATTTTGTCTCTATTTTAATTTTAAAAAAAGCAACAAAGGTACTTAAGAATGGAGCATTAGTTGCCAACGAATCTAATTCAAAAGTTCGCCTGAAAAATTATAATGGTATTACGGATACATGGAATAAAAGACCTTCCTATAAATATTGTTTTCTTATGCTCATATAAATTAAGGCTTCTACTCCGAGCTTCTAGTTCACTGAAAGATGTGGTTTTTTTTCTTTCTTTTTTTTTATAAGAGTTACTCTCTGTTTCAACCATTTAAAGTCATAGAGGGAGGGGCTATCTATAGCTGGTCATCCCATTCCAAACATCCATGGCTCAGAACAAGCTTTTATATATTTATATAAAAGCTTACCCTTGAACATTTTTCGAAAAGAGACTCTCTTCACTCCTCACTGACTAAGGGCTAGATATCCCCGAAAATTTTACTCCTTGTGATTTTTTTCTTTTTGTGTGTGCACTGCTCACTCTATCCCACCTGTTCTTGTGTACTATATATCGCAGCCACGAGTGTTTCATTTTCTATATATACTTTATTTATAAATATACACACATCATGTTATAAGTTATTTATTTATGTGTGATTAAAACATTGTTAACACGAAAATAATATCCGTTAAAATTTATGTGTGTGTATTTATATATATATATATATAGACTGTCTTTCAGCTCTAATTTATTGCATTTTGTACGAACTGATACTGATAACAAAAATTGTTTTGTTTTAAAAATAAAAATTTACTGTCCGTCGAATTTTTTTTTTTTTTTTTTTTTTTTTTTTTAGTTAGCAAGTAGATTGGGATAATTTATTCTTATTGTAGTAAATAATGTAATACACAAACTGAGTTCCAACTCAACATCTATATTTGTCTAAGTAATAAAAAATAATAGTTAAAAACAATTTGTAAGTTTTGTGTATTTGCTGGCATATGTTTTCATAGAGTTCTCTAAAAAAAACAAAAAAACAGAAGAGCTTTTCTTAGTATTGTTATTCGTACATTAGTATACAATAGAAATTATGGAAGTCAACTATCAACTACATGATATGTTTTAATGATCTGAAAGCACATAAATCTAATCTGGTTAACCACATTTCATAAAATATTGATATGAATAATAGTAAATTACGAAATGAAATTTCCAAGTCATAGAGAACAAGGAATATATATATATATATACAGGAGGAAAAGAGTGTACAAGATAGTGAAATAGTGAGATATCTCCCCAAAAATTTAATACTCAATATTATTTTCATAAGCCAGGTCATGGTGGCTAAGAATGGAATATCAAACATGAATAGCTTGATTTCTTTAAAGGTAAAATTCTAAAAAGGGTTGACACAATACCATAGAAGACCTAGGCACAATAATGTCTGGCAAATTTATGTCCAGATAACATATCTATCGTATATTGGACAAGCAACCTGCGTGTATTATTGGATATCTAGTGACATTGCATGGATATAAAACACACCTTGGATTTGGATGCTGTTATCAATGCTTTTGTACGCAGTGAGTTGGAATACGGTTCGATTTTATGGTGACCTAGTCACATGCCTCTAACCACATAGAGAATGTCCAAAAAATTCATACATTTTCTCAAGTTTATCAGACTTAACGCCTGCGAAAGAAATAGTTTTAGAGCTATAGGGTTAGAGGAGGACCTTTGTGGACTTAATTAATCATTATGGATATTCAAGACTACTCTGAAGTATTTTCTAGCGCCGAATTTAAAGGGTCCATAACCATTTTGCTATTCACCATGCCTCGAGCAATCACTCAATCCATAGAGATGTAAAGAACTGGTCATGCCAAGTACCAATATTTTTAAGGACAGGTCAATATCTTGCAAATATCTTAAAAATAAATACTTTGTAATAATATTCTCTATATTTGTTTATATTTATTATTTTAATTTGTTTTATATATATTTACAATTTTTTAAAAATTGTTTTACNGAATAATTAATTATTTTAATAAATTACTATCAATTCAATAAAATATAACTTTTTTTCTTTTTCTTTTTTTAGGATGGGCTTGTAAATGTGAAAAATATGTTTGTGAACATGTGTAAACAAGTTATTTTTTTAAATTATTTTATTTCCTGATTTTGTCCGTAAACAACAGGGTAATTCAGGGGGTTTTTCTTTTTAGTTGAACGGATCTTTTCTGAACATTTTTCTGCCTAATCTGATTTTTTCTGCCTGTTTCAAAAAAATATTAAAAAGTTTACATTTCTTTTTTTTTGATTTATAAAATGTGTCTTATGTTCGTTTTAAATAAGACCAATATATAGGTATGTTTTAACTAAAGATGAATTACGGATAAATAAACTTTAAGCTGTCTTACTCCTTCGGCACGAACCCGACTGATGATTTTTCTGACTCCCTTGTGTTTCTTATATAAAATTTATCGTGGGATTAAATACCACAACTAATATCATTATTTAATATAATTTATTTTGCAATTCAGTTAGAAATAAAAAATTTTGAGTTGGGAGATATGTGTGAACTTGGCTGTCCTATTCCGTTAGCATTAGAATCATACAGTTCCTTTGAAAGGGAAAAACAGATGGAAGTTGTTAATTTTTAATGTGTACAGTATATATTAAAAATGATGCTCTAATGCGTATGTATATATGGACTTTCTTTAAAGAAAAATGTTTCTAATGTTGAGTCATACTTCTTGAGCCCTACAAGATATAATTGATCTGGAGGTGACATTAAAGTCATCAAAATTTTTGCCAAATGGGACATATATTGTTCACCTAAAAAAAAAAACTAGAAATAGAATTTGTATTTATTCCTTGTTTTAATTTTGATTATTTCCCCAAAAAATTATTATTTATTGTTAGTGGTTGAGTCAAATTCATCCCCAGATAAATATAATAACTGACTCTCTCAATCTCCAGGCTGTTTAATATTTTTTTTTTCATTTTTACCCGCTTGTTACCAGGAAAATAATAATTTTATACTTCTTCAAAGTTTCCTCCACTTGAGTTAATCCTATCACTGATGAACAGTCTTATGCTTCTGCCAGGTTGTTGTACACTTACCTGACACAGAGGCGAACTCCTAGAGTGACTGACAGAGCGGTACAGCTGTCCTGGAAGCGTGCCAAGGATAGAAATGTGTAAAGGAGCTATGCCTAAAGGGAAACAATGGCCTTGCTGGGGGCTGTTTCTTAAAAATGTTAAAAATTGAGACATAATATTTTTCCACCCCTAGGAAAAGGGAGAGAGAGAGAGAGAGAGAGAGAGAGAGAGAGAGAAAGAGTGAGAGAGAGAGAAGGACCAAACTAAGTTGTCCGTTGGAGGCCTACTGCCCCATGGACTGCCCCCCCGCCACCACCCCCCGCGCTGCTGAGAGTCCTGCATAACAGGTACTGTTAGGGGTGGGGGGTGTGTCACCCCGTCTTGGACCACCCCCACCACACCCCCGCAGGACAATTAAGACATAGACAGCCGTGGCTAAGTGATTGATTTTTTGACGTAGCTTTGCGGGTTATATATACCATAGAGTGGCTGGGGAAGGCATCAGTTGCGAACACACAGCCAGAGAAGCATGAGGGTAAGTCAGCCACACTGAGACAGACATTCAGCCAACTTCCAGCGTCAAAACACAGCGGGAGAACCGACTTACATTCAACAACTTAAAAAAAAAAAAGATTCATAAAAAAAATATAATAAAACGTGTTATTAAATTATAAAAATATATACATATAGTGACAAATACGGTTTCCGAAAAAAAAAAAGTACAACTTCTAATTTTTTCAATTTTCTATAAAATTTCATTCGGAAAGCTTTGAAATTTGTAAAAGTGCATTAGTGAAAAGTGACATGTTCCACCGACGCCAATCAGAATTCAACAGACGGCCGGACTTCCTCAAATCAGGCACAAGAACGGTAACGATATCCAATCAAAAGGTATTTCATTACATTAACTAAAACAAGAATAGAGATACAATCCATTAAAATTTAAAAATTTGCAATGATAAGCATTTATGACATTTTCACAAAAACTCGAAGCTCATTTTGTTTAATAATACTTGAAAGATTTTTTATTTCAAATTTACGCATGGTATTTAAGCATGTAATTGTTATTTAATTCATTTCAACTATTGATTAAGTTTTTATAGTGTTATTTAACATAAAAGTTGTATTTACTCATTCATATTTCAATTTTTATAGTTCATTTCTTGTATTCGTATTAATTTTGGAAAGTAAGTCAAAACTTTATATGAAATTCAAGTTTTTTCTTTCAATTAATTTATAAACGAATAAAAATTCGTAAATTTAAAGAACTATTAAATTTCATTCCTTTTAACGTATAAAGTTAATGATTTTATAATAATATAAAAGTGCCAAGTGATAAAAAAAGAAAAAGAAAAGATTGTCTTTACTGATAGCAAAGTAAATCTTAAATCCCGTAACTTTCTTATTTCTTCTTTATTTGAAACTTTTGTAATTGAATTACCAATCAATTTACGTTATTTTCCAATTTGTGATTAAAATGCTAAATAATAGAGCACAATTGATTTTCTCATCTAATTAAATTTTAAGGTCATTATTAATAATCAATTAAAAATAAAAAATTTTACCCACTTGTACTGAATTACAATGTAGGATTAAACCTTTTATATATACAGATGTTTAATGTTCTATTATAGAATTTATAATCTATTTGAATACAGCTTACTCATTTTATTTTAACCCTGTTCAACGTTAAATTTTATTTAAACATTTAATGAACGGCTATTTAACTGCCATTTAGATTGCCATGACACTGAACGAATCACTCGAGAACAATCAACTTTTGACTTTGATTTTAATACAAATTATTTATTAATACAGCAATTAATATTTATTATTTCTCGTATGTATTATCTTAAGCACATAGTCATCCGAATAGCAGGCTTGGATTAGAGCTAGGAGAAAATTCTTTCTCTGGTAGAGCGAGGATAACTGCCTATATCACGCACCTCCTCACCGCCCTCAGACCGACACTAATCTATCTATTTACTATCTAAATTGCCTAAATTATATTTTACCCCTGTAAAAAACTTCCATTTTGCCATCCCTACTTTTCGTTCGGCCCAATTTAATTTAATTACGCTCTGCTTGGTCTATTCATAGCAGCTTCACAATGCAGCATCTCATTCAACTGATTATTCTCATTTTTTTTTTTTTTTTGCCTTAACAGCCAAGTGAGGTTTATTGAAATACTACTCTTTCTAATTGAATTTTCAATTTAAATGTTTCTCCCCTCTACCACTAGCCTTCCCCCACTCTTGCCGGACAATTGAGCCATGTCCGTGGCTAAGTGATAGATTTTTTTGATGTTGCAATTCGGCTATATATACCCAAGCCTGGAGAGGGAAGGCATCAGTCTTGTGCCCACCACCGAAGAAGCATGAGGGTAAGTCAGCTACAGCTCAACCAAACATCAGGAGCTCAAAGATATTCAAGTTCTCACTGTATGGAATTCAACATATTTTTTCCTCTATTTCAGTTTTGTGGAGTGCAACAAGGCGCTTGTATATGTCCCAATTTTTTTTTCCTTTCTGGCCATCCACTCGATTCATCATATATTTGGCTATATGTACAACATGTTAAAATTTCATTTGCCGAATTTATGAAGGACTTCTCAAAAAAATTTTAATTTTTTGATTCCAAATGTTTTTCGAAGAAGTATCAAATCATCCTTAGTAAATCTTTGAAGTACAACAGCCCTTCGATCAAACTTGTAAATCAAAATGTACTTTTTGTCCTAATATAATAGTTTATCGGTAATGCAAAACGAACCAATAACTATTTGAAATAATGTCATTTAAGGGCCTATTAAGTCTAAACTGGATGTAAAATACTCTGCTTAAATTCAACTTTAAAATACCGCTTATTTGTTATTACAAGCAAATATTTAAACTTCACATATATTTAACTGTATTAATATAATTCATTAATTTGAAACTTTTGAAAATTTTGAACCTCATTATTTCCAGGGAGTTTAAAAACTTCATTTTCAAAGAATATTTTTATATGAAAAAGGTCAGAATCGAAAAGTAATCTGCAAGTTAAACATATTTTTTTAAACAAGAGAAATTAGAACTCTTACCGCCTTTAAAGAAATTTTACTCTCATTGATGCTTCCCATATCCGGTTATAATTAATAAAAAATTATTTAAAATTAGAAGCATCACAGAAAATTACAAATTAGAAAAGTCATGATTTTAAATTAGCATTTTTATTTCTTGTAAAGCAATATCGAATTGATAGCTTATTTTAGCCTTTTATGTATATATATAAAAATAAGATAACATCGATCTTAAAAGAGTATCAATTCGCTTAGTAGTAGTATCAGAACAACAAAAGTGGAGCATTTAGCCAAGTACAATTGCCAGTTGAAAAACATAATCAGAAAAACAAATAGGTTTTCAATCGTGAATGAAGCGATTTGTAATGGCCAGCTACAGATCTACCCGAACCCAGTGGGTGAAAGAATGGTTTGCTTTCGAAAATGACATTGCGTCACTCGGAAAATTTCTTCAGCACTCAAAAGAGGGGCCAAGAGGTGAGTTACATACTACAAGGCGTCTACATCTGTCAAGGTTTAACAGCCAGTTAACTTGGATCAAGCACGCTCTGTACGTAACTCTTGGGGCCGCGGAACAGAGGCAGAAAATCCATTCCGAGGAATAATGTCCCACTAGACGTCTACAGGAATGAAGGGAAGAAGAAAAAAAAAAAATATGAACTTAGCAGTGGCATAACTCGGTTTGCTTAGTGATATAAAATTTGCGCAATTTCACTCCCGCATTTGAATCACTACTACTACTCTTAGATAGTCTAGAGTCGTAATTATTGTTTAGTGACGCTGTTTAGTTAGGATTACTACTGATGAGTTCACATGATGTTTCAGGGCTTGTCGTCTACTTGTTTGATGGCGGTAGTGGTATCCCTGTTTTTGGGAATTACCAGCGCCGCCGATGTCAAAGAAAAGCCAGCAGGCCCAGTAGATCTCAAGGCAGAACCTGCCAGGTGAGTAAAATTTAATGGAGAATAACTTTAAATTATTATTGGTGGTTTAAATAGATCACCTTTTCACTTTATTAAAAATATAATTGGGATAAATATTTATGTACAACATAATAGATACGTTCAATTAATATTATAATTATCACTATCAATTATCATTGATCTTTTGACTAGATTTATATCAGGTTCATTATTATGCGATATAAATTGGTTTACTAAATTCATCGAGTAGATTAATATTAAATTAATTCTTAAGTTTTCTTTAATAATATCAAGAAAAAACAATTTAAACTCGACTTACTACTGTTTACTGCATTTCTAACTAGAAATTACTAACAACAACCTACCGGTACGAAAAAGCTACTGAAAGCTCTGCAATTTCTAAAAATAAGTGATTTAACTTGTTTCTTTGAAATATATTTGATTCTTTATTCACGTCATCCTAGAAAAACGCACTTCTTTTTAAGATCAAATAACTTATTTTTAAGAATAATTTATTCAATTAAACTAGCTCACCTTTCTATTGTTTCAGTCTGGTAAACGAAGAGGCCATCAAGAAGATTCTTGACCCCTCAGCAGATGACACTATTAACCATGTTCACTACCATTCAGGAAAAGTAGATCATGTACACAAGCATGATGGGCATCTTGGCCATCATCATAAACACCATGGAGATTTGCATCATGGGCACAAGCATCATGGTGACCTCCACCATGGACACAAACACGGAGGACATCTTGGACATCATCACAAACATCACGGAGATCTTCACCATGGCCATAAGCACGGAGGTCACCTTGGTCACCATCACAAACATCACGGCGACCTTCATCATGGACACAAACACGGTGGACATCTTGGACATGGGCACAAACACGGAGGCAGCATCGGCCACGGACATTCCCACGGAGGTAGCGTTGGCCACGGACATTCACACGGAGGAAGCATTGGCCATGGACATTCTCACGGCGGAAGCGTTGGCCATGGACATTCTCATGGAGGTAGCATTGGACACGGTCACTCACACGGAGGAAGTGTCGGGCATGGACACTCTCACGGAGGTAGCATTGGACATGGGCATTCCCATGGCGGCAGCATCGGTCACGGACATTCACATGGAGGAAGTGTTGGTCATGGACATTCTCATGGCGGTTCTGTTGGTCACGGGCATTCTCACGGAGGTAGCATTGGCCATGGTCATTCCCACGGCGGTAGCTTAGGACACGGACATTCACATGGCGGAAGCATTGGGCATGGTCATTCACATGGCGGTTCTGTTGGACACGGACACTCTCACGGAGGAAGCGTTGGTCATGGACACTCTCATGGAGGAAGCGTTGGACATGGACACTCTCACGGTGGAAGCATTGGTCACGGTCACTCCCACGGCGGAAGCGTTGGACATGGACATTCCCACGGAGGAAACATCGGTCATGGTCACTCCCATGGTGGAAGCATTGGTCATGGTCATTCCCACGGTGGAAGCGTTGGACATGGACATTCTCATGGAGGTTCAGTTGGACATGGACACTCCCACGGTGGTTCAGTGGGTCATGGACATTCTCACGGTGGATCAGTCGGACATGGTCACTCCCACGGTGGTTCAGTGGGTCATGGACATTCTCACGGTGGATCTGTAGGACATGGACACTCCCACGGAGGTAGTGTTGGACACGGCCACTCTCACGGTGGAAGCGTAGGACATGGACATTCTCATGGTGGAAGCGTTGGACATGGACACTCACATGGCGGTTCTGTTGGTCACGGGCATTCTCACGGAGGAAGTGTTGGACATGGACACTCCCACGGTGGCAGCGTAGGACACGGTCATTCTCATGGCGGTTCAGTTGGTCATGGCCACTCTCACGGTGGAAGTGTGGGACATGGGCACTCACATGGCGGCAGCGTTGGTCACGGTCATTCCCATGGTGGTTCAGTTGGTCATGGTCACTCCCACGGTGGAAGCGTTGGTCACGGACATTCACATGGCGGCAGCGTAGGACATGGGCACTCTCACGGCGGCTCAGTTGGTCATGGTCACTCTCATGGTGGATCTGTTGGACATGGTCACTCTCACGGAGGAGGCGTAGGACATGGTCACTCCCACGGCGGAAGCGTTGGACATGGTCACTCTCATGGTGGTGGTGTTGGACATGGTCACTCCCATGGTGGTGGTGTTGGACACGGCCACTCTCACGGCGGTGGTGTAGGACATTCTTCATCCCACGGTGGCAGCATTGGTCATGGACACTCTCATGGTGGCGGTGTTGGTCATTCCTCATCCCATGGTGGTAGCATTGGACACGGACACTCTCATGGTGGTGGCGTCGGACATGGACACTCTCACGGTGGCGGTGTTGGACATTCCGCAAGCCATGGTGGTACCGTAGGACATGGTCATCATCACGGAGACGATGACAGCGGATTTGGAGGACTTAAGAAGGAGTACTCACAGATATCTATTGCTGTTGAGCCTGCCCCAGTGAAGAAAGTAGATGATTTCGCTGCCAAAGCATCTGAAAACTCAGTTCTTAAAACCAAAGAAAAAGCCGAATAATTGTAGCTGAAGTTACGTTTTGCTGGCGAATAATTTCAAAAAATGTGTAGCAAAGCATGTGATAGTCATTGAAGCATTGTGGTAAAATGCCAAAGTTAAGTTATATGTATTTATATTAGTTTGTTGTTGTTTGTATAAACATTGTTAAAGTTTGTTTTAATGTTTTATTTTATTGAAGTATTTATTTTAAATGGTTATAAAAATTAAATAAAACGTCTAATATTAAATTTATTTTTTTCTTTTACCTATTTTTCCTTGAAACAACTATTTGATAACAGACAGTTCCTCACTAGATACTAATTGATTAGACTGATATCATGAATTATAAATTTTTTTGGTATAATAACCATTTCTAGTGTTTAATGGGTTATATTTATATCATAAACACTACTTAGAAAAAATAGTAACTGAACAATTACAATCGAGAAATTTTTCAAAATGGTTCTAGAGGAAACATTTCACGTCTAATGAATGTTCTTTTCTATCATGAAGACTGCAAATGAAGAATATAGAACAAAATAATAATAAATTAGTATAACCAATGAAAAGATCAGTATGAAGATTTTTTTATTTTTTCGAGAGTCGGTTGACATTTTTTTTTATAAATGTGATAAATTTCACAAACATCTCTCTTGTAGTTTAAATCTAATAAAATAGGTAATGTAATCGAATACAATAACTCTTTTATTACCGTTATTTATAAAAAAAACTCTTCTTAAATTTAGATTTCCTTCAAATAAAATTACTTATATATTCGAAAATACACTTTATTATTTTTTTTATTTTTCCATTTTCTTTTATAGTCTCTAGCCTTTGTACTATTGCATTCCTCTTTCTTAGTTGACCTCAACTTTCCACGTGAAAATTAATGTTAAAGACTGGGGAACTTGGTGGCCTAAGCAGCGGACCTGTACGGGAAGGGGCCAATTGAAGAATGATATCTGCTTCCTCAGGTCATAGAAGAGAAGTAGAGTTACTGAGAAATCCTGATATAGTACCTTCCAGGCCCTCTTCGACCCTTCCACGAAGTTATAAATGCAGCTCGACAGGGCCCCTCCGAGTCAGTGATAAGTTAGTCTCAGTTTCCGTGGCAGATCGCGTGTCTCTGAGCCTCGAACTGGTTGTAGCCTCACAAGTGCAACTATCAATTAAGTGACAAGTTACAGTAATTAACAAGTTCTTTTGAGGCCTCTGTAAATAAGCATTTTTAGCTGTGAGTAATTTATATTTTACTTACATTATTTATTTATCTACCAGCTATTAAGAGAAGTAGTTTAGATTGTTATCTGTAATTATAAGAAGCAATTATTTGATATAATTAATTAAGTTTCATATATTTCTGTTCTTTGCTTAGTATTGAACCGTAGCCCATAACAATTTGGTGTCAAAAGTGGGATTATTATTTCATTAAAAAAAATTTAGTGGAAGGAAACAGAATAAAAAATCTAACTTTCCCAGCCAAGACTCGATCCAGGATCTCCTGCTCTCCGGGCCGGTGCATTTACCAATTAAGCTACCGAAACAAGTCTGATAAGTTATTAAATTCCCCGCACTAGTGTCGAGAGTCTAAACTCCAAGGCCGACGAATATATCGTCTTAAGCTCGGAGGAGCTGACATTGTCAAGCTGTATAAATGACTCTCGTTATTTACTTTTAAATTTTAATTTTATAAATATAACTTATTTGGCTTGTCCTGGTGGCGTAAATGGCAACGTACCGACCCGAAAAGCTGGAAATCCAGGTTCAAGTCCTGGCTGGGACAGTTAGATTTTTATTCTGTTCCCTTGCACTATTAATTGTTAAAATTTACGTGGGATTAAATACAACACCAAAAAATTATTTATAAAGTATTTTATTTTATTATTATTTATTTTACACCCCTACATATTGTTTATATTTTAAAAAAAGCCTCTCGGGTTTAACGATCCTAAAGTAAAAGATTTAAAAAAAAGAGAGTTGGAGGAGCGGGATCTGGGTATTTTTGGATCGAAAGTAATTCTACAAGAAAGCCTGCTTCAAGCACTATTGGACGATTATTTTTGAAACAGAATTTATTATTATCAGAATATTTTATAGCTTTAGAAAATAAGTTTACTGAGTTAGAAAATAAGTTTATTGGTTTTGAAAAAAAGTTTACTGGTTTCGAAAATAAGTTTGTTGAAAACTTTGCTACGAATGAAAATTTATTATCAGAACATTTTATTGCTTTATAAAATTACTGTGCTAGAGAATAAGTTTATTGAAAGCTCTACTGCCTTAGAAAATAAGATTAGTGTTTTAAAAAATAACGTCATGGAAAATTCTACTTGGATAGAGAATAAATTGCTAGGCCTTTAGAAAAACTAAATACCTAATGCTTTAGAAGATGGGATAGTTTATACAGAATGTAGTTAATATTGGGAAGATTATATTCCATTAATTAATTAAGAGAGTTAATTAGTTTGTAGTCTTAAGTAAACAGTAATAGAGAGTCAACTAGCCTAGCCACTTAATCACCCACACGGCATGGAGAAGGTAACCCACCGTGAAGTCTCCAGGGAGGAGGGCACTTATCACTCTATTGCTGTTCCTACGATCCCGGTGCACAACGTGGTTCGAGGTGAAGATGTCCTGGAAGGATTTCAAGACATTAATCTTGAAGAGGGCTAAGGTCCGCGGATGGTCCCTACGGAGAGACGCACTAGAAGTCCTTCAAGTAGTACCCATGTTCGATACCCAGCATGTTCAGCCCTTTGGCCGGGATTGTTTAACTAAGCTACCCCTGCAAAAGGGACTCTTCGATGCACTGACACTAGCTATGGGATTTGAGGGTGTAAAGCAGTCAGTGCGAGGTTATGATAGAATTTGGTTGTCGGAGTGGAATATCAAGTGGCCCCCAATATAGAAGAAATTGTGAAAAAGCGTTAGAAGGTGATAAGTTGTTGGAACTGCTGTCAACTGGAGCATCCTAAGGGTAGAATGCAAGGACAAGGTTCCTGAAGAGCAACAGAAAAATTATAGTGGGTTGATAAGAAGGGGCAACAGTCAACCAGTGTCGCAAAAGCTCAGAATAATTCGGTTGCCTAACTAGGAAGCCGGTAAGACAATCTCTACATAGATGGAATGGTAAATGGGAACTCTTTACGCTTTCTTCTGGATACTGCTGCTACTATGACTGCACTTAAACCAGGTATTATAGCACCTGAGAATATTTCAACAACAAGCTTGACATTATGTACGACTACTGGACAGCGTGCACATGTGTTAGATCCCAGTCCCAATTGCCGTCCAGACCATCAACAGGGACTTTATCACGCTGCCCATGGTCTAAGCGCTCAAGCATTGTTTAGATGAGGATTTGAGATCGCCCAGAAAAATTGCAAAGGTCTTCAGCTTACTTGGAAGAAGTTCGGTGGCAGCGAAGAATTGGATCAACAGGGACCACATTTCAGTGAGGCACTACATCAGGAATGGAATGAACAGCACCTGTTCTACCAGGTGAGCTAGGATTCGCGTCGGGAGTCCACATACGAAGATCTACGGAGGTGTTTCACCGACCTGTGGACGCAGATCCACTAGTTAGCCATCACCAAGTTTGCTATCCCCAAGTTAGGTTGAGGATACGACGGCCTGGATTGGAAGGTAGCAAGACAGATGATAGAGAAGATCTTCGTTGGCACAAGGATTACCATCGTGACCTGCGTTTTCAACCCACGGAATGCTATTACGATCCAGTCAAGCATGGATGTTGCTACGAATCCTCCTTCAGTCAAGACTGTTTAATAGGTGAAGGTAATGTTAAAGACTAAGAAAGTGGGTGACGTGTGGACAAGACCTGTACAGTTGAGCCGGAAGGGTGCAATTGGTCATAGGAGAGAAGTAGGGTTACTGAGAAATCCTGATATAGAACCTTCAAGGCCCTCTTTGACCCTTACATGAAGATATAAAAACAGCTCGTCAGCCCGACTGTGTCAGTTTCAACATAAGGTCGTGGGACTCTGAGCCTCGGACTGGTTGTAGCCCTACCAGTACAACGATCAATTAAGTGACAAGTTACAGTAATTAACAAGTATAAATATTTATTTGGTTGTGGTTTATTATCCCACGTAAATTTTAAACAATAAATGAGAGGGATTAGAATAAAAAAATCTATCTGTCCTAGCCAGGACTCGAACCTGGATCTCCTACTTGCCGAGCCTGTATGCTATCCATTTCACCAGTCCCGGTAGTGCAATGGATAGCATACCGGCCCGGCAAGCAAAAGTTCCAGGTTCGAGTCATGGCTGGGACAAATAGATTTTTTTTATTCTATTCCCTTTCATTAATTGTTTAGTAATTAACAAGTTCTTTTGGGGCCTCGAAAATAAACATGATTAATTTACTTGTACATATTAATTAATTTATTCGATGTAAGTAATTTATATTTTACTTATATTATTTATTTATGTATTAGTCATTAAGGGCAGTAGTTTCAATTGTTTGCTATTATTATTATTAGGAGTAATTATTTAATATAATTAATTCCCATTTATCTAGCCCTTAACATTAAATTAGGAATCCTTTAATCCCCATGGAAACATGGGGTCACGCCGTTCTAGTCTTATTATTAATAAATTTGGTGGACCAGCATTATCGAGGCAGTAGTAAAAAAAAATAATAAAAAATAAAATAAAAATAACAGGAAAGCGGCCAGCTCTTCTTCAACAACTTATCAATGTAATAATTAGTACATATCTGAACAGATTTAAACTTGTACATCAACATTATTTATTAAATATATTATTATTTATCCACAGTATTATATACTACACAACAGATATCTATATACTTATATCTTTACTTATTATTATTTATTTTTAATAACCTTAGTTATAGGGTTTTACCAAAAATTCTAGTGAATATGTCACATTTTCATTCACAGATTTCCCAGAGGGGATACCATGATGAAACATTTGAAAATTTTTTACACATCTTCACCAATTCTCTGAATAGATTAAAAATCTTATCCTTCGAAATTTATATCTTTACTTATTATTATTTATTTTTAATAACCTTAGTTATAGGGTTTTACCAAAAATTCTAGTGAATATGTCACATTTTCATTCACAGATTTTCCAGAGGGATATCGAGCTATTTAGGTTGATACCATGATGAAACATTTGAAAATTTTTTACACATCTTCACCAATTCTCTGAATAGATTAAAAATCTTATCCTTCGAAATTTAGAAATTTATTTCATAAACACACATATATATATATATATATATATATATATAGAGAGAGAGAGAGAGAGAGAGAGAGCAAATACATTCAGAGANAGCGTGGATAACTGCCTATATCACGCACCTCCTCACCGCCCTCAGACCGACACTAATCTATCTATTTACTATCTAAATTGCCTAAATTATATTTTACCCCTGTAAAAAACTTCCATTTTGCCATCCCTACTTTTCGTTCGGCCCAATTTAATTTAATTACGCTCTGCTTGGTCTATTCATAGCAGCTTCACAATGCAGCATCTCATTCAACTGATTATTCTCATTTTTTTTTTTTTTTTGCCTTAACAGCCAAGTGAGGTTTATTGAAATACTACTCTTTCTAATTGAATTTTCAATTTAAATGTTTCTCCCCTCTACCACTAGCCTTCCCCCACTCTTGCCGGACAATTGAGCCATGTCCGTGGCTAAGTGATAGATTTTTTTGATGTTGCAATTCGGCTATATATACCCAAGCCTGGAGAGGGAAGGCATCAGTCTTGTGCCCACCACCGAAGAAGCATGAGGGTAAGTCAGCTACAGCTCAACCAAACATCAGGAGCTCAAAGATATTCAAGTTCTCACTGTATGGAATTCAACATTTTTTTTCGTCTACTTCAGTTTTGTGGAGTGCAACAAGGCGCTTGTATATGTCCCAATTTTTCTTTTCTAGCCATTCACTTGGTTCACCCTAATGTACTAGCATATATTAGAAAATATGTATAAAATACTAAAATTTTGTCTACCGAAATTATGGAGAACTTCTAAAGAGAATTTTAATTTTTAATTTTTTCCAAACGTTTTTCTATCTTGGTTCAAGTACGCTGTATACGTAACCGTACCGGGGCCGCGGAACAGAGGCAGAAAATCCATTCCGAGGAATAATGACTACAAGAATGAAGGGAAGAAGAAGAAAAAAAAAATATGAACATAGAAGTGGCATAACACGGTTTGCTAGTGATATAAAATTTGCGCAATTTCACTCATTTGACTCACTACTGCTGCTCTTAGATAGTCTAGAGTCGTTATTATTGTTTAGTGAAGCTGTTTAGTTAGGATTAATACTGATGAGTTTACATGATGTTTCAGGGCTTGTCGTCTACTTGTTTGATTGCCGTAGTGGTATCCCTGTTTTTGGGAATTACCAGCGCCGCCGATGTCAAAGAAAAGTCAGCAGGCCCAGTAGATCTCAAGGCAGAACCTGCCAGGTGAGTAAAATTTAATGGAGAATAACTTTATATAATTATTGGAGGTTTAAATAGATCACCTTTTCACTTTATTAAAAATATTGGGAAAAATATTTTTTGTACAACATAATTGATACGTTAAATTAATATTATGACTATAATTATCAAGTAGTAGAGAGTTTTCGTTAGGGTACTATCTAGATTTTTTTTTAAAAATACAATTAAAAAATACAATAAGTTTACATTGCGAGCCATATTTAGGGCTATCGTGAAGGCGAGAGGGGACGACGTGTCACCTGGATCTTATATTCAAACATCATGATCCAGTAACTTGATTTACCAGGCTCATTTAGTCAATTTTACGCATTTACTTACTCATTCATATGCTCGAGTAAAGTTCTCTCTTTTTTAATCAGATCTAAAATTTTAGAATTTAAATATTCAAAAACTTTATCAGAACTAAAAGTTGGGTCTTTCGTAAATTTATTTTTTCAATACAATATTAATTGGTTTACAAAATTCATCAATAACATTGATTTTTTTAAGTTTAACAATCATTGCGAAAAACGTAAATCCACATTGAAGGTCATTTATCTCCAGTTTTCTTTTATAATATCAAGAAAAAGCAATTTAAAATTTCCTTACTGCTACTAACTATATTTTAACTAGTAATTAATAACATCTTCCTACTTGTACGAAAATACTACTGAACGCTCTACAATTTCTAAAGATAAGTGCTTTAACTTGTTTCTTTAAAATATATTTGATTCTAAAATCACATCATCCTGGAAAAACGCACTTCTTTTAAAGATCAATGTACTTATTTTTAAAAATGCCTTACTTAATAAAGTTAGCTCATCTATCTATTGTTTCAGTCTGGTGAAGGAAGAGGCCATCAAGAAGATTCTTGACCCCGCTGCAGATGACACTATTAACCATGTTCATTACCATTCAGGACATGTAGATCATTTAAGTAAGCATGATGGGCATCTTGGCCATCATCATAAACATCATGGAGATTTGCATCATGGACACAAGCATCATGGTGACCTCCACCATGGACACAAACACGGAGGACATCTTGGACATCATCACAAACATCACGGAGATCTTCACCACGGCCATAAGCACGGAGGTCACCTTGGTCACCATCACAAACATCACGGGGACCTTCATCATGGACACAAACACGGTGGGCATCTTGGGCATGGGCACAAACACGGAGGCAGCATCGGCCACGGACATTCCCACGGAGGTAGCATCGGCCACGGACATTCCCACGGAGGAAGCATTGGCCATGGACATTCTCACGGTGGAAGCGTTGGCCATGGACATTCTCATGGTGGAAGCATTGGACACGGTCACTCACACGGAGGAAATGTCGGACATGGACACTCTCACGGAGGTAGCATTGGACATGGGCATTCCCATGGCGGCAGTATCGGTCACGGGCATTCTCACGGAGGAAGTGTTGGTCATGGACATTCTCATGGAGGTAGTGTTGGACATGGACATTCCCACGGAGGTAGCATTGGCCATGGTCATTCCCACGGTGGAAGCATTGGTCATGGTCATTCCCACGGTGGAAGCGTTGGACATGGACATTCTCATGGAGGTTCAGTTGGACATGGACACTCCCACGGTGGTTCAGTGGGTCATGGACATTCTCACGGTGGATCAGTCGGACATGGTCACTCCCACGGTGGTTCAGTGGGTCATGGACATTCTCACGGTGGATCTGTAGGACACGGTCACTCCCACGGAGGTAGTGTTGGACATGGTCACTCTCACGGTGGAAGCGTAGGACACGGACATTCTCATGGTGGAAGCGTTGGTCATGGACACTCACATGGCGGCTCTGTTGGTCACGGGCATTCTCACGGAGGAAGTGTTGGACATGGACACTCCCACGGTGGCAGCGTAGGACACGGTCATTCTCATGGCGGTTCAGTTGGTCATGGCCACTCTCACGGTGGAAGTGTAGGACATGGTCACTCACATGGTGGCAGCGTTGGACACGGTCATTCCCATGGTGGTTCAGTTGGTCATGGTCACTCCCACGGTGGAAGCGTTGGTCACGGACATTCACATGGCGGCAACGTAGGACATGGGCATTCTCACGGCGGCTCAGTTGGTCATGGTCACTCTCATGGTGGATCTGTTGGACATGGTCACTCTCACGGTGGAAGCTTAGGACATGGTCACTCCCACGGCGGAAGCGTTGGACATGGTCACTCCCATGGTGGTGGTGTTGGACATGGACACTCACATGGCGGCTCTGTAGGACACGGCCACTCTCATGGCGGTGGTGTTGGACATTCTTCATCCCACGGTGGCAGCATTGGTCATGGACACTCTCACGGTGGCGGTGTTGGCCATTCCTCATCCCATGGTGGTAGCATTGGACACGGGCACTCTCATGGCGGTGGTGTCGGACATGGACACTCTCATGGTGGCGGTGTTGGACATTCCGCAAGCCACACTGGTAGCTTAGGACATGGTCATCATCACGGAGACGATGACAGCGGATTCGGAGGACTTAAGAAGTCATACTCACAAATATCTATTGCTGTTGAGCCTGCCCCAGTCAAGAAAGTAGAGGATGTCGCTGCTAAGGCATCTGAAAACTCAGTTCTTAAAACCAAAGAAAAAGCCGAATAATCGTAGCTGAAGTTACGTTTTGCAGGCAAATAATTTCAAAAAATGTGTAGCAAAGCATGTGATAGTTATTTAAAATTTGTGGTAAAATGCCAAAGTTAACTTATATCTATGTATATATTAGTTTGTTGTTGTTTGTATAAACATTGTTAAAGTTTGTTTTATTGTTTTATTTTATTGAAGTATTTATTTAAAATTGGTTTTAAAAAATTAAATAAAAAGTCTATTATTAATTTAATTTTTTTTTTACCTATACTTAAACTAAGAACTAACTAAACAAATTTAGGATTAAGGATGGACATTAATATATAATAACTAATCCGATTTTAAAAATCAAAAGAATCAATTAGGGAGATAAATAACCTTTCTGAGGATGGTTCTAGAACAACCATGAGGGGTGACAGTGCTGCTAGTGATGCTGTTGCAGTAGCTAACCTTCTAAATTACATTTTAAATATCTTGCTTAATATGTGTTTTATGTAAAAAACCATTAAAACTTTGTAATGAGTAGAAGCTTGGAGGTTCTCTCTTAGTTTAAACGAGGCACAATCTGTAAAAAAATTATAAAATCCACTGTGGATATTATCCACTCTGTAGTAACATCATCTAACTGGTAGGTAATAGGTATTGAATTCCTTTCAGTTAAACTTATCAATAGCATTTGTCTTAGAAAAATTATGGACCATAAATTTTGCAAAATAATGAAAAAATAATTTAGATCAATATGCTATCATTATTTTTTCATAACTCTTGCAATAAAGGAAAAGTGAGATATAAGCATATATTTTTAAAAACTTTTTTTCACAGACACTCCTAATTCTAATTGTTTACCAATGAAACATTATGACAGAATATAAAGCTCTTGCCATCCAACTTGCATTATGGAGAGACTTTTAATGGTTAATTTCAGCTTCTAGGTTCTTTCCTGTGAAAATTTGAGATACCTTGACAAGTTCCTGGTAAACTTTTCTTAATTAATAATTTTGTGAACTTCAAATAAATAATAGGTCGTTCCCTGTAACTCCTCAGTAGAAAATATTGATTCGAGGAATCCTCCAGTTTTAAATATTTTCGTTCAAAATTTCATAATCTTTCTCTGAAATTATGAAAAATAAATAATGTCCATGATAAAACTACATAAAATTCATAATCAAAACACACTTTGATAGACCTATTTATAAATTTGAGGTTTTCATGGAAAGTATATAATAGCTTGATGAGCAAACTGCTCTAAATGCTTTTAGGTTCCATTAAATTGGCCAGTATTAGAAGGTGGTGGCTTCAAAGCACAAAAGTTGTACCTTATCTTTGAATCTCCGATCTTGGATAACACTCCAGACAGCAAAAGCCTGCTTTTTTCTTGTGAGATTTTCCAATTTTGGAAATAATTTTTCAATTTTAGTAAAACTAACCAAGACAGTCAACTTTTCTGTTTAGGAGTCTTGAACAATTAAAGCAGGCAGTAACTTAGACTTAACTGTAACAAACAAAAAGGCTCATTGTCTTTGAACAAGTGCTTTAATTGTCATTACATTTTTTTCTGATTTCTTATTTTTCTTTTAATTGTGCTTTTGGACTAGGTGATTGATCTGGATATTGGTCTAGAAATTCAGCTGTGGCTACTAAAATAATGACAGTGCTTCTTTGGCATCGATCAAGGGCTGCAAGGAATTTTGGAATTAAAACACATTGTGTTGTTGTTGTTGTTGTATTTTTACCTTTTCTTTTTCTGGGTTGGACCGTGTCAAGTTTTTGATAGATGCCGAGCTTCGAACATCATGTGATGGCTTCTTCAGGGCTGAGTAGAAAATGAGAGCTGTTTTTTAAAATACATTGCTGGCCACATTGATTTTTAGGTTCCTCATAGTATTTTCTTCAAATAAAGATATCATTAGTACCTTTCTAACAATTGAAGGAACATTAAATGTTGATCTCTCCCGAATGACCCGAATACTCCCTGCTTGAGGATTGAGCAGTTGATTTTATCATTATTTCTTGTAATTGAACATTATGTCATAATTTTATTTCTTCTTGTTTGTACCTTTTAAATTACTACCTCCAAGACATTTTTTTTGCCCAAGCTACCTTTGAGTTATCAAAAATATTTCATTTTCCTATAATTTATTAAAATCTGGAGAAATGTTTTATAGAAAGCTGAATAAGTAAAATCATTCTAAAGTAACATTTTGAGCATGGTCTTTTAGAACCTTGATCATAGTCTTTAAAAAGACAAAATAAAAATATAATAATTATATTTTTATAGTTTGGGAGGTAGAGTTATGTTTAATAGGTATTTGAAAAAAATAATTGAAACTATGCATATAAAATTAGCTTAGTGCTTTCATGATTCACAATACCATAATCAGAGCTAAGCACCCAGTAAAACAGCATGATTCATGACTTAGGAAGTTGCCAACCTTGAATTAGATAGACCCTAGATCCACTTTGTGCTTGGGATTGGAACATTTTAGAACTTTAGTTTCTTGTACAAGACTCAAATTTATATTCAAGTACCTATCAAAATATAATAATTCAGGTAAAATGTAAATTAAAATAATCAATATATTTATTTATCAATTTTCGACATTTATAAGTAACTTAGTTATAGCTAAAGTAGTGGCCAGATCCCATTCTGTACACCTCCAACATGCAGAAAAAAAAAAAAAAAAGAAAAATTCACATTATTTATTTATTATTCTATTTCATTTCTATAAAGAGAGTAAAAGTGATTTTCTTGGGGAGAAAAATGTAGAATCCTCATCACTTCAACTGCAAGCTTACTAAAATTATCTCTAAATTTAAAGCATATAAATAATTTTTTTTTTAGTAATGTTGATGAAGCTATTGATATAATGTACTCTTAAATATAAAATAATATTTTCACAGTCTTTATGAAGCCTTTCTTTGTAACATAATTCAATATATCAGATCTAATTTTTTTTGTTTGATTTACAAATACAATAAAAATAGCCTATGCTTGTTGGACAAGAAAATAAAGATATTACAATATACAAACTGATTGTTTCAAAGTTAAAAGGTATTATTGGCCCTACCTTAACTTACATGTTAAATGTTAATGTTAGATATTAAAGTTAAATTACTCTCCTCTAAGTGAGAAATTTTTCATAAAAATCTTGTATTAAGTTAATCTTTAAAGTAACATGTGCTCTATTGAATAAATGGAATACATTAAGCCTTCACAATACTAAATTTTCTATAAAAAATCTTGCTCAGTAACAAACTTTGAGAAAGTACTATTTCTGTCTGGAAAACTCATTAAGTAAGTAATTACTGGAAGTAACTGTAACTACTGGTCATGTGGGGCTTAAGGTTATAGAGTCTTCAGGACATATAAAAGGCAGAAGCTGCTTTTTGGGATTTATATGGAATATAAAATAAGAATAAGAATTTTTAAGGGACTAAAATTAATACATTTTACTATTTTCTACTTATTAACTTCCCGATTCTTGAGCAACTGAATGACAGTACTCTTCATAAAGCCCATACAACTAGATTTAGTCACATCAGTATTGTATAAAAGATAAAATTTTATTTATTTTTTATTGATATAATCTGAAATTATAATTCATGCCAGTGCCACATTGTACTATTAGCTGGTAGTGGGATAAAATAAAATTTAAAAAATACATGACTGGTTTGTGGCATTGATAAAATGAAGTAATAAAAATGTACTCATTGCTGTCACTCTTAAAAATTATGCTCCTTGTAATTATAAACTTTACATATAAAGATTAGAAGGCTCTGTCTTTGAAATTTGTTAATGAAATATTGCAAACAAATTTTTTTTAATTTATTCATAGTAACTTATGTAAAATCTTTGTAGTAGGTACTAAAATAAAATATCATATGAGAGGACTTTTCAGGCTTTCATAGATTATGTTTTTCTGACCATCAAACAAAGTCCAAATAATTTTTTTTTTGTTATTAATTAAGTTGTGTAAACCTGTACCAAAACTAATACAATTCTTATAGCTTTATTCATTAAGCTAATTTCTAAATAAGCTAATATATCTACTTTTCACCCTTTAACCCAAAAAGTGCAATATATTTCAAGTTATTTTATTTAAAGTGTAAAATATTAAATTAAAATATCAGTAAACTAGAAGGATTTGTCCCAAGTAAAATAAAACATTAAAAAAAAACATAAAATATATTGAACTTGAATTATGAGGATTACATAAAAGCAATAAAAGTATTAACTCACAACTTAATTTACTACTCATATTAAATTTGAATTCTGGATCCCAAGAACTAAAAAAAGGAATAACAATAAATATTCAATGCATATTTAGAGAAAAAAAACAAACAAAAAAAAACTTGGAATTACATTTCTATGTGAACTAAATAGTTTTAAGGGTGGATCAGCCTATCATTTCTCAAAACAGATTCAGGTAGTTTTCCAGTGTGTAAGTAACTTGAAGTTAATTACCCTATGATTTCAAATTTTATGTATCCCTCCTTTAAAAAAAAAAAATAAAAAAATAAAAAAGAAGGATTAAGTTACTAGAATGGAACAATATAATTAATTTCAATTTTTTAAAAGGGTAATCTTCTACTATCTTTACACTACCCTATAGTATGAATATAAAAAGAGCTCTTCCTCTCAAATGCCACTTTAAAAGAAATTCTGTCACTTCTTGTACATAATCCTCAGGTTAACTAGTGTTATGGATTCTCTTAATTCATAAGAATTTGTCTTTATTCTTCTCTTAATATTTTGAATTTTGTTCTAAAACAAGAAAAGGCTAAATTAATATAATCTATTCTTGTCTTTAAATAAGTAATCCCACTAATAATTTAATAATTTTGCTACTCTTGTCTTGAGGATTAGTTGCTTTCATGATGACAAAATACTTGAATAAAGCAGTTAGAAAAAAAAAAAATAGAAACAACCTCTTAAAAAGTTAGTTGTATTCCTCTTAAAAATAAAATACATTGTAAGCTATTTCAATGAAGAAACAAAATTAACTTCAATCAAAGGCTAGTCTTCAAACAGATAGTAATACAATTAATTATACAAATTTAAGATGCAGATAATCAATAAAATGATATATCTAAAAGGAATGGGGGAACCTAAACCCACTCTACCCTACCTAACTATAAAATGTGCAGTTCATTAAAATAATAAAGTTTCCAAATTCAATAACACAAATAATTTTTTCTCTGTAAACAATATGAATTGAGTTTTAACCATAATTTAGGATTTTAAAAATAATGAATGGTTTCGTAAGCAGGTGCAGTGTAGTAAGCATATTCTTTATATTTTTTGCTGGGCAATGTTTTCAAAATTTTTATTGCTGTATCTTTTGCATGGTCATGGTTTCCATCAAGGTTCCAAAAGTGAAAATTCACTGAAATAAAAAAAAGAAAGTTTAATTAGTTGTTAGGCAATATCTTAGAAATGAAGAGGGCAAAATAATTATTAAGTTGTTTTTTATTATTTAAAACAGTGATTGTAAATGAGATTAACTTCTTAATCTATAAGTGTCAAAATAAATGTGAAAAAAATCAGCTCCACTGCTGAAATTAATTCTGAATATATCAGTATCTGTGTATGCCTTAAGCAGACTTAAACCAAATATTGAAGATTTAAACATATACAAATTAATCAAGATGTTGAGGATTGGAAATTAGAATTATCATTGAATGATTTTTGTATTTCAAAATGTGTAGGTAATCCTGTTTTCTTCTGGAGAGTTATGGTTGTTTAGGCTGAATTTTTTTTGGTTCTCTATCATACTCGGTTAATTTAATTATTTTCATTTCTATTACTGCTATTTTTATTTAGGTACTAAATACCTCACTTGTTTCTTAAATTTGTATTATATTTTAAAAATTTTACAGGGCATTGGATGTTTGGATTACAGAACGAATACTTGCCATATTAGAAGTGCAAGAGGAATTAACAAGGTATACTGCTATTAATATATCACCAGAGGATCAGCAGAAGAAAGCGAGGAAGACATTGGGAATGAAGATGATCAGTCTGTAGGCACTATAAATAATGTATGTATAATATAGTTATCTCTACCAGCTGAAATATATAAAAGTTCAGAAAACCATTCAATTCAAAATATAGATCCTGAATTGATCAATAAAAATGAACAAAAAGAAAGCTTATAAATGGGAAAATGTTACGGGCTATATGGCTTTTTGTGCCAGAGAATTTTCTGACATTAATTCTAGCCACTAGATTAGCTGATTTGAATGGTTTTTGTATGGAAATATTGGTAACTAAATAAAATATATGACAAACTATGTGCTAAAACTAGTAAAGTGGATCACAATTTGACTAGTAACATTGGGGATTTGAAAGTTTTCTTGACTGTCATACTTCTCTTGGGATTCATATCGCTACCAAAGTGGAGGATATTTTTGTGAAACAGGTTTGGTTACCCATACTGTTACAAATGCTATGTAAAGGAAAATTTTTGTAATGTTAAAAATATATTTGCATTGTGTAGATAACAGCCAGCCAGTGAGATTTTTGAAATATCAAAAGTGATATTTTTTTTAAATGAGTAATTTTATAAATATAATATATCAAAAGTTAGAGGATCATTTGATTATGCAATGGTTGTGAATTATAATATTCAAGTTGGAATGATAACAGACCAGAGATTCTTATAAGCTCTTGCAACTCAACCTTTCCAACAGGAGCAGCTAAAAGGTAGGACGAAGAAGAAAAGTTCTTTCCCCAACTAATAACAAAATACTTTAAGTTAGTTGGGGAAAGTTACAAAAATACCAAAAGACATTATGGACAAAAACATTGACAATTGCAAGATAAGAATTAAATAAAAAAATGTGATGGCCTGTCTTTGCTTAAATTTTGGGCACTTCCATTCACAATGTCTGGCATCTGTATAGAAGAGTCCTTGGTCTCTTATGATTTTACAAAGTGAATCATGGAGGTTTGTACATCTAAATATGGGAAATCACCCACCACTAGAAAAAACATGACATCCAAACATCTGGAAAGTAGACTCTGAAAGAGATTTGCTATTACTAGACTGACCATTGGCTTGCCACTTCTCCAAATCAGAATAGCTGCACATTTGTAGAAAATAAAACTAAGTGCAATGTAAAGCTGAAGTTAACCTAATTATATTAAAATGCAGCGGACCAATAAATTATAAAAAATAATTTCAGTTACGTGTAAACTTACACGTCTATATTTAATTTATTGTTTAACTAATACATAATAAAAAATATATAATAAAGTAAAACATAATTATTTTTGTCATTTGCATGAATTTTCATAAAATATACCATTTCATCATGACTTAATAGTTATTTTATGTTTTTCCTTCATAAAATCTTCCTGCTACTACTTGTGCCGTTTTCCAAAATAAGAATATCAAAAGTTTTAGTAACCATTCAAGCAAACAAAAGATTTTATAATCTCTTGTATCAATAATTCATCAATCGTGGAAAAAATATATGAGGTTAAAATTTTGTAGTTTTACCCTTAATTTTCCTTTTTGAACTTTAATAATTTATTTAAAGAATAAAATAATTATGTTTATGTTGAAGCAAACATATAAACTAAATGTATATGTAAAGACAAATTTTCAAGGGAAAATATTAAATGTATTAATTTATCCTTACCTTGAGTAAGCTGAAGCTGAAGTAAGTCCTCCAATCATCTTACTCGAAGGCAGGATATCTGATTCAGAGACAGCCTTCTGCCTGTTGTCTTTGAATCTTCTTTAAAATCCCATTAAGGTATTGAAAAATTGTGTCTTATTCTAGTTTAAATCATGCTTTAGGAAAACGAACTATGTTACTAAGATATACAAAAGTTTTTTGAATGACATTTACAATTTAAGAACAATGGAAACATTGATCAATTGAAACATAAACCACAGATGGATTAATAAGTTGTTGGTGTCTAGAATCAAAGCTAAATTTTAAATACAGTTAAAATTTCATAAATAGAGACAGAAAAAGTAAAGGATTTTTTTAGGCATTTGATTAACAATCATCAATTAAAAAAAAAAAAAATCAAAAGGGTTTGAATTATACAAAAAATCAAAGGTGTCCAAGAAAAAAAAATATACTTACATAGTTGTTAAAAAATTTTTTTAAAGATTAAGACTCTTAATGATTAAAATGTTTAGCCAGTTTTCTAGGCATTTTATATTTTAGTCCATAAGACTAAACAAGTATGACACATTCAATGAATAGTTGGAGAATGACGGAATGACGAAATATTATTTTTTAAATGTTCTGCACATCTCATCAATTTGTTTCTGGAACCTCAGCCTTGGTTCCAGTATCAAGTCTGGAGTCAATCTCTTATGAGTCAATGTTCATCTTCTAGCGAAGTGTAGTCCCACGTACATTAAGTTTCACACTTTTGAACAGAATAAATTCTGACTAATTATGATTATGTTTTGGATATTTTAAGCTTTATATGTCAAAAAAGAAATTAATTAGTATAATTATTCATAATTAATATAAGTAATAATTATCCCTACAACCCTTATCACAGTCATGACATGACATTGTTCAGGCAGAGTCATCTTTCAATTTATAATTTTTTTTTGTTCTCTAATTTTATTTTCCAAAAAAAGTGAACTTCTGCTATAAAATGTCTTGATGGAAGGTAAAAGATAAAAAATTACTGCTCCCGTTTTTTAACCTTTTGCCTTCTATCAAAAGGTTAAAAAATCAATTTTATTGTTAAAATGCAAATTCATTTTTTTTTTCACTTCAAAAAATAACAATAGGTTTTTTAAATCTATCACAAGAATAAAAATCAATATAATGGTGGAGTGCAGGAAGACTGAAAAGAACAAAAGCGAGAAAAACCTTTGTACTTTACACTCAATATTGTTTGGAGATAAGAAGGAAACCTATTTTTATAGTGAATGTAATTTCAATAGTAATCATACGAAAAGTAAAAATGAACATTCAATCACAGTTAGCTGGGTTACTATAATTTTTGAGCCTTTCCAAAAACAATTGTTGTACAGTTTTCTCTTGCAATAACTTAATAATAATTAATTACTAATTACAATTAACATACCTTTTTAGTCTTTATAAATATTATTTTTGTTGTGGTTTATTATCCCACATAAATTTTAAACAATAAATGAGAGGGAATAGAATAAAAAAAACTATCTGTCCCAGCCAGGACTCGAACCTGGATCTCCTGCTTGCCGGGCCGGAATGCTTCAATTACACCACCAGGACGAGCTAGATAACTTATTAAATTCCCACCACACTAGCGAGAGCCTAACCCACAAGAAGGACGAATACATTGTCTTATACTCGAAGGAGCTGACATTGTCTAGCTATTTGTCGACTCTAGTTATTTACTTTTTTAATTTTTCTTTATAAATATTAATTTGGTTGTGGTTTATTATCCTACGTAAATTTTAAACAATTAATGAGAGGGAATAGAATAAATGAATCTATCTTAAAAAAGTAAGTAAGGAGAGTCGACAAATAGCTAGACAATGTCAGCTCCTTCAAGCATAAGATGATATATTGGTCTTTCTTGTGGGTTAGACTCTGGCTAGTGTGGTGGAAATTTAATAAGTTATCTACCTCCTTTAGTTAATAAGGAGCTACCTCCTGGTGGTGTAATGGAAACTTTCCGGCCCGGCAAGCAGGAGATCCAGGTTCGAGTCCTCGCTGGGACAGATATATTTTTTTATTCTATTCCCTCTCATTAATTGTTTATACCTTATTAGCGTTTTAACTTTCTTAGTTTTATTCATAGATTCTTCTTCTGGGCTTGACCATGTCAAAAAATATTTTTTGCTGAGCTTTTACATAGCCTGTGATGGCTTCTTCAGGAATAAACGGATAATTCCTTAATTTTTTTAATTCAATTAATTTTCTCAATGTCAAAGTATCTAATTATTCTCAATTTCATATTCCAGCCCTCATTTGCCACAGTATAAATATTTAATTTGGAAATAAGTTTATTTTTAAAATGATTTAAAAACAGATATGAATATAGGTATGTTTTAATAAATTGAATAACTTCCCTACAATACTCATAATTTTTTTTATTAATGAAATATAAATTTTTCAAAAATCATAATTGAGGAATTAAGAGTTGCTCTAAATTATATAATCATCCTTTTGGCTGTTTCCTTATGGATGGAAACATTTACAATTTGAATAGGATTAATATGGCAAATGTTGGGAGAATACCTCGTTCTTCAGTTGAGACAGCAGGGCAAAAATCAGGCCGATGAAGCTTGGAGGCTGTTGCATTAACACAAAAAGAGCTATGGTGATCAATACTAATGGCTACTCACACCCTATATATGTTTTCCTGTGGAATGCTTAATTTAAGTGCGAGTGCCATTACAAGCGATGTATAACAATGTAGAATGCATCAAGCTGGGCCATATGTTAAGCTCCAAATATTTAGTGAGATTGGTATGAGACCAATACTAACCTCACTAAATATTTGGTGATGAACTTCACTGAAAGAATGAGTCTTTCAGAAGAATTTTAAGTCCACTGTGGTGCAAGCCAAGGTAATGGTTTTACCTTTTAATAGATGAGAAGGCTATGGGAGAGTAGGAAAACCAGGCTATTGTCTCAATTTTCTTCAGTACAACTCAATTGTTAGGCTATTCAGACAATACTGAAATAAGTTTCACGCAAGCACTCAAGGAATCATATTATGGCTTAGGAACAGATAGCAAGAGAGTTAGGTCTTCCAGTCAATGAGAAAAAAATCTAAGTTTGTAAGAATGGTCAAATATAACCATATAATATAAACTATATTAAATATTAAATGGGCTATATTGATGTAAAAGGGTTTTACACAATGTGATAGTGACTGATAGATGGGTTGTTGCACCACCTATGTAAATTATATAAATTTACTAATCCCTGAGACTGTGACTTTTGATTACAGGAACATAAATGAATATATACTGGTATATACAAGATATTCAGAACAGAAGAAAGCAGAGTGTCACTGATGTTGAAAGCCCACTGCAACAAGGTATTCCTACAATAATTTCCACCTAGCAACAAAAGCATGATCAAAAACTGGCAACTCATCATCTAAAGGCAACGATCCCATAATGTCCAGCCCTCATCAACATCTAATCTAAAAATTGTATATCCTAGCTTCAATTCATTTTTTGCCCTGCTTCTTACCCATACTCAATAAAACTGCACTAATTTCTGGACAACCCAGAATTTGTGTTTGTCTGTGTAGCTTGTATTATGTAGCCTAAGGATTAGTTGCTCATAATTAGTCCTTGATAGTTAACCTAATAAAAAATATGGTCCTAAGAATGTTTCCTTAGAGTTTGATTCATGTCAGATGGCATTGGTATACAATATAAACCTTATTATATATGGACATAAATTCTACTTAAAGACACAATACCGGTAAGTGGTCACTAAACATTATAACTAATGAAAATACAAAATATGATTTTCAAAATAATAATCTTAAAAAATTATATAGTTAGAAAAGTATAAGTTGAGTAATTTAGTGTAACTCAGTTTATTAAAATTTTTATTTTTACAAAAAAGAAATATTACTAATTTCACAATTTATGTACATAAAAAAATGTTTGTGAATTTGATAAATACAAATTTTAGTAATGAAGAAGCAATAAAATTTATTCTTAAAGTAATTATTAATAATTAACTTAAGCCAAAGAATACAAATGGTTTTAATATAAAAATATAAATTTCTTACTTAAGTTATTTATAAATATATCACTTTTAAAACATAAGTTCAATAAATTAAAAGAAACACAAAAAAAATCACTTTTATAATTCCCAAATGAGACCTTTATAATTCTAAAAAGCCAATGCACATACTTTTAAAGTCTATTTACTTAAATGGACATGAATTGCATTTCATCTAACTCTCAACTTTCTAAAAATGTATATAAATATATAGATTTATAAACACATGTGTGTTGTGTGTGTATGTGTGTGTCGGTTTGTAATTTTATATACTGTGTCTAGTAATGCATGGGTTTTGGTTAATCAATTTGATAACAAAATTGTCATAAACATTATATCATTATTAGTAATTTTTGTGTCTGGTTATTGAACTTAATTGATATATTCATAATAAGATGATATTTATAATGATCTGGTGATTAAAAAGAAAATAAGGTATTGGCTTGTTTTTTTTTTGGGCCTATTTGATTTGTACTCTTGAAACTATGACACTGGCACTATGGTTTTGAGGACCAAGTGGGGCAGGCCTAAATAAAGAAATAAAAGCCTCACCTGTACTGTTGGCATTTAATGAGGAGAAAGCTCTCTTATGTATAGGAAATATTCATTCAAAATATAAAAATAGGTGGTGGGGTCACATTAATAAGTGTAATTGATAATCTAGGATTATACCATTTGAATTAAAATTAAAATGTAATAATAATTAAAAAGAAAACCTTCTTCAGGTTTTATAAAAATAAAATGAATTTATGAAAAAAATAATGTTTCAAAATTTATGAAATAATATTTGAATTTCCCCTAACTAATGAAATACAGTTCTAAGTGAACTATTTTATTGTCATGTAAAATTTCTTAAAATTTTATGCACCATATTTCAGTGTATAAAATTTTTAGAAATTTTCAGAATCTAAATTTAATTTAATAAGTACATTATTGAACAAGCAATTGATATGTTAGTAAAACATCATACCTATGCTTACAAAAAAAAATTAACTTACTTTGTATAACTTTATTTTTATTTAAACTTTTGTATTATTAAACTTATATATTATATTTACAAATATGCTGTAAAGTAAGACTTTTTTGAATCTAAAAAAATTAAAATTTATAGTATCAATGAAATTATCAAATCTGTAATATAAGTCTGACTGATAATCTTTGATTTTATCTAAGCAATATTTTTGTTGATGCCCCTATCTGAAGTACTCACGTCACTGAATTAATTTGATTAAAATTGATATAATTATTTATATCTTGTGACAATCTTAAATGTGAAATATAAATATAGTTTAATTAATAGTCAAGAATAAAATTGATGTTTTCTATAATTAGTAGTTTCTTCTTTACTTTGGAATGCACCCTACCTTTTGGTTTCATTTTGTTCAAAACCTGCAAGCTCTCCTCATTACCTACAGTAGCTTATATTTTTAATATCAATCAGACTTTGTAATCTGCTTAGTAATCACAAAAATAGTGGAACCAACAAATTCACTCATTACATTATCCAACTTACACTTTACTAGAAAATTTTGCGTTTAAGTATTACAGTTTCTTATAAATTTTTCACGGTTAGTTTTATCTTAATTTAGTTGGCAATGTGTATATTTTGATATGATGCTTTATTTCAGAGATTAATTCAGATTTACTTATTTTTGATGAGCTTTGGTTTTAGTGTCATCAATATTTTTACCAAATAAATTGTCTTAAAATTTTATTTTCTTCCAGAACATGTCATAAAATCTACCCCTTCTCATTGGGAATTCCAGAGATATAGTCTGTCAAAGAAAACTAGAAAGTGTTACAGAGTGTATGAGTGATACATGCATATAATAATGAATAACATGCTTATAATTAATATTTTTTGTTTCAATCAATGATATATTTTCATTATGATTGGTTTTGTTAAAATAAAAAATCTTAAAAAGAATTAATGCAAATAAGAAGTTTTGAGTAATTTATGCCTACTATAAGTGTATGAGCTTCATTAATTCCAAGTTGGTGCAAAGATGGATTAATCAAACTTCCCAATCTTGCAATATTGCTATTGAAACTCTGTCTGAGTGGGCCGCAACAACTTTACACTGCAATGAAAACAACTGAACAAAACAAAGATTGTTGACTGGCTTGGTGAAAATCAGTGTTTTATCTTAACTTAAACGTGGTCAGTCTCCTATTTGTTGGCTTTCAGAGTGGCTGTAAGTAATTATAATAATAGAGGAAGAGGGAAGTTTACAACTATAATTAATGACATCATTTTGCCTGCACAAGTATGAAAGTGACATTAAAATTAAGGAAGGGAGTAATTGAACAGATGGATACATATTAGACCTCACAATAGACACATAATTATTAAACATAAAATAGGATAAATCACTATTATATAGTTTAATTATGGAGCATATAAAGTACGGTTGAAGGTTATTGTGAAGCATCACCTATTTTATTATTTTGATTATTCTTATACTTGCAGGCATTATTGGATCACAAGTGTAAAATGAAAAGGCCAAATTGTATTTTTACAATATGAATGGATTATTATATTACGGGAAAGGTAACTTGGCATTTTTATTCAACAATTATTTTAGGACTCATTTTTTAAGGTCATAAACTAAAGATTCAATGTGAAATAGCCATAATATATGGGGAAGAAAGGAGAGATGCCTATGGTGCCAACTCATAGGACTGCTTGCAATGAAAACTATGGTCCAAAGAGAAACCATTATAAATAATTTTTTCATATTTTATATCAATTATATTTTTCAAGTTATCAGCTACTATGTTTTTATTGCAACATATGGAAGCGGAGTCCAGGACATTGTTTCTGGCACAGCTGTTTATTTTTCACCGTTTAAAAAAAGTTTTTTTCTTCCTGCCTTACAGTGTAATTTTCTTAAAATTTTATTTATTTATTTTTAACCACAAGGAAGCTAATGAATCATAAAAACTACTTGAGCTATTTATTTATTTGGACTTCCTGTAAGCAGTAAAGTTGCATTATATTCAATTTTATTAGAAATGTTTTCCCTCGAGAATAAAATCAATAGATATGATCCTCCCATTTGTAATTGGCTTAAATAGAACTATAAAAATGAACCAACTAAAAATCAAGTTTTGCCTTTTACAATATCGTAAAATTGCATAAGCTTTCTAAAAATCGTAGAGATTGCAGCCTCCTTCAATTTTTCTAATTCAAGTTGTCTTTTTGCTTCATATTTTATGTAATGCTTTAACGGTTTTTCATTTAATCACTTGTAAAAATTGTTTGTGCAATGCCAGGAAATGTCAGGATCTTCATTATATTAATGGAGCTTTCAGAAGTTTAATTCCAGTAATATACAATTTATTGAAATATTGAAAATCTGCTTAGTTTACATAACTCCTCCATACAGGACTTTTATTTGTTCTATGTGTTACTAATAAATAGCAGCATTAGGAGTGTGGGTTTACGACATAGAAAGTTCAAATAAAAATATTCAGATACAAGGAGGCAGAGAAATTTCCTTATTTACTCAGTTTATAACCAAGTTTTCATTAAATAACTTAGTTATAAGATTTTCTGAACACATATAGCTGATTTACTGATCTTTTGATGATAGTGGTGACAATTTTTGACCATCTGATAATTTACAATAAAATACAAAATATAAACAACCTTGATAAACTTGCTATGGCTATTTATAAATAGGGGAGCTACAGAAAATATTTTTAAAAATGCAAATAATTTTCTCATCAATTCAAGTCTGAGTTTATTTTCATATTTAGGATTAGTGCATCAGTGGTATGTTTTGATAAAAAATAAAAATGAAACAACCCTTAACTGATAGGTGTTGACATATAAGTTTAAAACGGGCATAATAATCTAAGGGTTGATCGCCCCTAAACCCGATCCTACCTACCTATAAATTTAAAAAAAAAGTAAAGTAGTTGAAAAGGTCATTTACAGAAGAGTTTAAACAGCTCATTTAATATATAGCCCAGTTATTAATCAGTCAAATTTATTTTCCTTAGTTCAACTTCCAGTATATAGAATTGAATGAGAACAATGACGTAGTGAGGGAGATTATACCAGAGGAAAATTAAAACTTCATTTGTTTGTCAAGGAGCTATTTGAAGGTTAAATTTTATATTTAAGTTGTGTTTTATTTAAGGTCAACTTCAAAACAAGGATGAACCTTAATTAATCCAGTGGCAAAAGTGTCATGACAGTCCAGCAGCCTTTTTGAAACGACAATTTGATTCAGCGTTTTGATAACTCTTTTTTCCTTTGTTTCTCCCATCCCCAGTGTTCTGACCTCACCAGCCAATGTTTTTAAGGAAAAGAAAGGCCTAAAGTGGGGTCGCCCCCTCCAGATATTTGAAGTTTAGTTGAGTTCACAATTATCCATGTCTAGTAGAACAAACACAAAATCTACTGGATTTAACCACGTTATACTGACATAACCAACCCAGGGTTAGTTAAAAGCAACGGAAAAAACTCTTAGTTCATTTTAGCATGATGGTTTGTAATTGTATTTGCAAATATCCATGGAATACAGAATAAATCAAAAATAAAATCGGCGGTATTTAATAACTTTATGTTGACATACTCGACTAAGGATATTTTATAGGTGCCGGATGCACTGAGGTTTTTGCTTGTGCTTAAGTAGAGAGGCAGACATTCCAAAGTTTTTAATAAAAAACTGAAATAAAGTCAAAGTTGGATTTGTCAAATACTTCTAAAATTGACTTCTATGTATCTGCTAAAATTTCCTCATTCTCATATAGTTATTCTCAAGGGATGTATTATTAATATGAGTATATTTCAAATTTAACCACTGTTGACAATGTAAAATAATTATTGTAAAACAATTTTTTTTAAAGTAAAGTTTAAATTGTAAACATTTGTATAAAGTCATGGTCTTTAATGGATTGAGAATAATTGTGTTTGCATAGGCTGGATCGAAAAGGATTTATAGTTAAGAACACAAAAAGTTTTCTTTCTCTTAATTTTTATCATTCATTAATTAATGATGTATAAAAACTTAATATTTATTAGTCTGATTTTTAATACATTTTGTTATCTTGAGAATTCGTTTTATTTGTAAGAGTAAGTGTGG
This sequence comes from Oncopeltus fasciatus, assembly GCA_000696205.2. Classification (NCBI taxonomy): domain Eukaryota; kingdom Metazoa; phylum Arthropoda; class Insecta; order Hemiptera; family Lygaeidae; genus Oncopeltus; species Oncopeltus fasciatus. The sequence goes on from KZ807989.1 coordinate 65,032, forward strand.
CAAATGGATCCTCAAGGGTCTGAAAACTTTTTTCATTAAATAGCTTATGCAAATTCCCATTAGCTGCATATTCAATCTCTTCATTGTGTGACTTTATTTTGCCATTCATATGTTTTTGGGACTGAGGAGGTGAAATGCCAGCAAAAAACTTTTTATCATCATTTTCACCACTATCACTTCCATAAAAGTTTTTCAAACGCAAATTTATTTTTTTCTGATTGTTATCAGCTTCACTTAGAGGGAGCCCATATTCGGAAGTCTCAGGTCTCTTATAAGCTGAGTTATCAAAGTGAAAGACTGGAGGCTCGTAATGATGGTGGTCATGTGTTCTTGTATTGTGCTTGTGTTTATTGGGCATTTTAAAATTGTAATGTTTAACGGGATTTTTTTGATGACCATCCTTGTATATCGCTTCTGAAAATGAGTCAGGAACACTGAAATCAGTGAAGAAATAATGATGTTTATTTCCCTTTCTTTTTTGTTTATGATCCTTAGATTTTTTATATTCATGGTTGCTCAATTTGTGTTTAGAATGTGAGTCATTAAAATTCTCATACCATTTATTTGAATGCTTATTTGATTTTTGTTCATCCCAATCAAAGTGACTCTTAATATGGTCATGTTTATGATCAGTGTTACCAAAATGATTTTCAATTTTATCTTTGTTGCCAATGTATTTGTGTTCATGAAATGAATTGTCAGTTCGTTCATGACTACTTTTGAGGAATCCATACTGCTCGTTGGAATTCCTGAACTGATTGTGAATGTGGTCATTGTCCTCAATGTTTAGACGTTTATCAAAGGCATCCCCAGAATATTCCTGACTATGATCAGAAATCCCATACTCTTCATTTGAATAGTGTGAATCCTTGATAAGTTTTTGGTTAAGATGTGCATGATCGATAGGATGTTGGTGATGAGATGAATATAAGTTTTGTTCATGCAAATGATCATATGATACAAAGTGGTTTTGATCATTGTTTCTATGATGGTCTTTCCTTTTACGTTTAGGGCTACTGTTATAAAATTCTTTGTGTTGTTGCCCATGAATATGTCCTTGTTTGGCAGTGTGTTTATGATGGTGCTCCCCTTCAAAATGATGTTTGTGTTCGTGTTCTGCATCTCCATGGTGTTTGTGCTTATGACTGGTGTGGCCGTGGTGATTATGGTTATGTTCCCCATGACCGTGGTGTTCATGCTCGTGTTCAGAATGCCCATGGTGTTTGTGTTTGTGATCTTGTTTTCCACTGTGCTTATGTGTATGTTCAGCTTCTCCTTCGTGTTTGTGTTCATGATGAGATTTACCATCATGTTTGTGTTTATGTTCTGACTTTCCATGATGCTTATGGACATGCTCTACTTTACCCCCATGGTGATGGTGATGATGAACTTTGCCATCGTGATGAATGTGATCTGCATCATAATTTGCTTCAGGATTTTTGTGCACAAATACAGTATGAGTGTGCTTTATTTTCTTGATTATCTCAGGAATGTAGAGTACGACCCTCTTCGGCCTGAAAAATAGAATATTAAGTAGAACATTATACATTCATCTGTATGTTAATATCCTAATTAATATTTTATCAGCAATAAAAAAAAACATATACTTTTCAATTTGTCAATATACATATACACACACACACATATATACATACACACACACATGTATGTGTTTATGTATCACCTCTTTGCTATTCATGCTCGACCGTATCACTTCGGAAAAAAAAAATTCTCCGATTCTCCATTGGAAAGATGTGTGTAAGAGTGCGCCAGTTTGTGTCTGTGTGTCTGTTCGCGCTAAGGCTATTGCAAAAAAAAAGAACTTAATAAGTTATTTAAACTCTCTTTCTAGAATCGACTGAACAAGTTTTTAATGATTAAAATTAGACATGAATAAGGGGGTTCATGAAGTCCAAATTAAAAATGTTCATTCGTTAATGATGGGAATGTCCCACCCATTTCGTTAAAGATGGACAAAAATAAGAGTAAATGATAAATTATATTTTATTAAATATTTTTTACAGAGAGAAGAAAAGCAGAGAAGAGTCTACCTAACGCCTAGATAAGTTGGTAAAATTGAGAAAAGTGCTTACATAATATGCGTTTTTTTTTTTGTCAAATTGTTGTAGTAAAAAAGTTAAAAATTACAATTTACACCTGCCATATTTTATAAAATGTTTTGTAAGTCAAATATTAACGAAGGAATCAGAATCTCTGAAATATACCCCCTCTCACCGTCTCCACAAATACAGGTATACAACTTTAAACTGACCTTCCGATCAAATGTTTCGTTTATCCTACGTAGAATTAAGAAACAATTAAATTTTTTAAAAACAAAATTCTGTTTTGGCACAAATGTGAAATTTTTTTGTTATTCTTCACCGATTCTATTTCTAGGAGCGAAAATATGATCCTTTAATAATTGCACAAACACACACGTGTATATACATATATACATACATATATATATATAATTACTTACTGTGAGTGAGATTTATGTTCTTTTTCCTTTTCTTTTTCTTTTTTCTTCTTTTTAAACCATTCTCCACAATGTGATTGATGTAGCAGCGACAAAATTACCTGAAAAAAATGTTAAAAGTGAGTTAAATAGAAACATACTTATAAATAATTAGCTACATAATCTTGATAAAAATATTACAAATATATTAAAATATCAAAGAAAAAAATTTAGTTTTAGCGACGGGGAACAGATCATTTAATAGATAGATCCATCTAGCATAAATAGATTGATATTCTAGCAATCCAATATAAGAAATTGTACAAGTAAAAAAAAAATACCAATAAACTTAATTTTGCATTGCACAAATAAAAAATAAATAAGTTTTTTCGACAAGGTTTATCAAATACAAAAAATGAATTTAGCTTTATATAAAGTAATTTATTTATTTTCTTTTTCATATTAAAGTAATAGCTAACCATAAAATTAATATGTTATCCAATGCCTGTTCTTGAATACTAAACGATAGCTACTGGCCATTAATTTTTGACTTTGTTTTCATCTGATATTTAAATATTCGATTGATTCTGAAAGATTTTAAACTAAATGCCTATAAGATGATTTTTAATAATAGTGCAAATACATTTATTAACTAAAAGCCAAGACTAAAAATTGTATTGTTTATATAAATATTACTCGAAGTTAATTTCCGTTTCTGTCTTCAAAAGGATACGGTCTGCTACTTGACTTTCAGAGGTTCTTGTGCTCTGAGATTTACTAGGTTATAGCTATCTTAGCTATTACAATTTGCCCTTCTGTTTTCATGTGTATATAAAATACATACACACACACACACACACAAATATATATATTGATAAAGACTAGGGAAGAAAGTGGCATGAGTGCCAGGCCTATACGGGAAGGGTCCAATTGAAGGTTGACATTTGATTCCTTTATCTGTTGACAAGAAGGTAATCTTCTTGACTCTTTGCGACACTTCCACGAACTTATAAAAGCAGTTCGCCAGGGGCCCCCAAAGTGGGGGATAAATTAGTCTCTATCTGTGTCAGTTTCCGTGGCAGATCGCTTCCGAGCGTTTGGCTGGTCGTGACCTTAGCAGTGCCGGTAACTGGTGAAATGATAAGAGATAAGTGACAGGATTAACAAGCTATCTTGAGACCACTTTGTTAATAGGCATATTTAATTTATTTGTACACAATAATAAATTTATTAACTCTAAGAAATTTTATTTATTTATTTGTTAGTTATTAAGGGCGGTAGTTGCTGTAGGTTATGTTGTAATTAGAAGGCAATTATTTGTGATAATAAAGTAGCTTTTATTTATCTCATTGTTCTTAATTATTAGTGATCCGTAGTCCGTAACATTACATAAAATTTGTGTTTACATAAATTAAATTTATTTATTTATATTTATTTCATATTGTGGCCCTGGCTGGGACAGTTAGATTTTTATTTTATTCCATAGCATTTAATCATTTTAAGTATTTTGTTCTGTTCTATTTTGTTCATATACGGTTGTCACTGCATTTTAAGGCAATTAACAATTGAATCATGTATTCCAATTTTTGTTTGCACTTAAGATAGTAATNTTATATTTATTTCATAATATTTATTTATCTTTATTTATATTTCCCATTTCCGGAACTTATTCTTTTATTATGGTCAAATTGCTTAGCTTTATGTACAAATTTTCTTAAGATCTTTCTATAATTACTAAAGTACATTATTAAGAACATTACGGTTTTTACCCTAATTGATTTCTACTTCCAAAATTTTCTTTCGATTATCTTTGCAAAAATAAGTTTAAATACCGAATTATGTGTTAAAAAAATATATACTCATAAAATTCACCCAAATAATATAAAGATAACTATTCAAAAATTATGCTTTTTAATTATTTAAAATTATCTGGATGTCTTTATTTTTTAATTATTTGGGAGAGAGTTAAATAGCCTCACACTCCATATTGGATAGTTTTCCTATCCGAACGTTGGCATGGTCCTTCACCGCGAGCCACAAGTTACCATCTCTAGCATAAAGTAGGCTTGCTCCCCGATGAAGAGACTGCATGTGGGGAGTCATGCCATAGAGATCAGAACCGAAGAAGTCTTGTGACCGAGGGGTCATTGCAGAAAAAGCAACCTCCTTCTTTCTGGATGACGAACTCCATAGTGGTTTTCTATATTGATGTATATATTGGAAAACAAAAAGCAAAATACGCTCTCAGGACATTTTCTTTTTCGAAAAAGTAAGTAAATTATTTATTATTTATTATAATTTTCACCATTGGGTTCTATGCGTTTTTT